>MCJB01002224.1:409164-523167 GCA_002018475.1 Nicotiana obtusifolia | reverse complement strand
GGGGGGGGGTTGATTTGATTGGATACACTTGATGACTTTGGGATGTATAATTGGATGATTCATGTTGCTAATTTTTAGTAGTTTGATACATTTAGTAAGTTTATATAATTTTGTTCTGGTAGTGTAAATATTATGCTTTTATTTCTTGTTATTGATAATAAGCCTTTGAGTTTCTTAATGCCACAGTTCTTTCCAAAGGTGGTTTCTTGTGTGAACCGGGTGATTGTTCCCGAGGATGGATAGTGTGATAACTTTCTTAAGGAATTAGTCTGTCACATGTTTAGGTGGTAGTAGTAGTAAGTAGTAATTAAGAAAATCCCTAATCAAGTTCTTCTATGAAAATGGGTTATTTGCGCTTCATGTGGTATCAACATACTTAACTGCATGATTATGATTTGAGACAAGGTTGTTGTGAATCATTTTTGAGAAAGTAACTCTAGTAAAGTGACTTGAGGCTCTTGAGTTGCCTTTGATAATCATTAGGTAGTTGAGTAGACCATAGAGATCTTTGACTCGATTGTGGTTATTGTGGGTTTTAGACTCTATCTTGTTTTATGGTCTATTTGCATGAGAAGTGAGGTGAAATTTTGTTGCTAGTCCAAGTGCTTGAGTGAATAGTCTAGAACTTGCCTCGAATGTGCTTCAAGGCAAAATTTTGAATTTTCTTAGTTTGAAAGATGATTTTAGGTTTTCCTTGGACCATTTAAGGTTTCAATTTCCACCCTATGATCATTATCCCTAGTCAAACCCCTTTGAGCCTTTAGCCTTTCTCTTTTGTAATCTTGCTACAAGCCTTTCACCTTTTGAACATGATCTTCTCTTGGCACACAAACCCTCCTAAGCACTCATATGTAGTATGTAGATCAAAGCCTAAGTTTGGGGGGAACTTGAGAAATCAAAAAGAGGTACCAAGGCATTAGAAAGAGAGAAAAGAAATAGTCTCCATGAAAGAGAAAGAAAGAAAAGAAATAGTCTCCATGAAAGAGAAAGAACGAAAAAAAAGTAATGTGAACAAAAAGAAGCCCAAATAGGGAGAAAAAAGGAGATTGATGAAATAGAGTGAGCCAAGTATCTCTAGGGAGAAAAAAGATAAAATTGTCAATAAAGTGTGATGACAAGTCTCTCTAGCCACCAAGGGTTTGACAAATGTGAGCCAATAAATGAGAAGTGAAGTTCTTAAGGAAGGGTGTAACCACTTGTATCCCCCCCTTCCCCTAGACCAAAAGCCTTCATTACTACCCGAAAGAAGTCCTATTTGATTTCGCATCGAGTATGCTTATATTAGTAGAGATGTACATGAGGGGCAAGCCTATGGTACTTGAAGCTTAACTTGTGACAATTCTTTGTGAGAGAAGAGTAAAACCTTTGATGCACTAGAAATTGAGTGTTGAAATTTGAAGTGAGCAATGTAGATGGAATGTCAAAGATGAAGAGTTTGGAGTCCACCATGATTTGCATGAAAGAACAAAAATCCTTGATGAATGAAATTAACTCTTGAGGTTCAAAATTTACATTAAAAGTACATGAGATGAGCAAGTTGCACATTTTTGAAAATTTTGACACCTTGTTTAGAATGCATGAGTGTTGTGGGTAATTATTGGTCCCAACTGAGTATAAATGACTTATGGGTAACTCATTAAAATGATCATACATGTGGGAAGAAGGGTGATAATCTAGTTGCTTGAGGACAAGCAAAGACTTAAGTTTGGGGGAGTTGATAAGTGTAGATTTTAACCACTTATTAGTACCTTCTTGCTATAACTTTTAGTATAAAAGTATTGATTTTGTCTCTGAATCTAATGAAAATGGTTGAAATGTAGGTGTGCTGGAGAATGTAAGCACAATGAGGAAAAATAACTCAAAAAAGAGATGTTCTAGCCAAGTTCAACAAAGAGGAGAAGTGCTAAAAAAAGTGCGGTCCGCAGAATTACATTTGCGGCTGCATAAGGATGTGCGGTCCGTAGAAGAAGGAATTTGGCTGCAGAAGAAGAATTGAATCTTCAGGAACTTTTGGCAGAAGTGCGGTCCGTAGATTAAAATGTATGGTTGAACTTGGTCCACAAACAGGTTCGCACTGACAAGCTTGATAGACTAGAGAATGAGCAATCGACCAAGTTTGAAGCCTCCTCAAATACAATCAGCAGAAATTAAAGTGAGGCCATAGAAGCTGAAGTGCAGCTGCAGAAGATGAAGTGCGACCGCGGAACTCCTTCGACTGAAGGCACACGCAAAATCAATCCAACAAAGCGTGGACTGTAAAAGTAAAGTGTAGCCACAGAATCCTTCGATGGGCATTTTTATCAGAGATTTCGGGAGCCCTATAAATAGGACTTTATGAATTTTTAGGGCATCTTTTCATTGTAGCAGCTTGTAGTTTGGTATTTTTAGCTATTTGGAGAAAGTTTGAGCTACAATTGGAGAGAATCATCTACTCTTTCATTTAATTTTAGCTTTATGTCTTTTATTTCTTCTTATTTTCATCTTTTATGTCTATTAACATGAGTAGCTAGATTTTGATCTTGGGTTGTGATCCATCCCTAGTGTGTAAATCTTATGGGTTATTAATATTATGCTTTCTAATAATTCCGTTAGTGTTATTTAGCCTTGTTTATGCTTTAATGCTAGAATTGATGGTTGAAACATTGATTCATGCCTATTTGAATTTGTTCTTACTTGACAAAGAAGAATTTAATCTAGAAAAACTTGGATAACAAGAAATTGTACTAGTTGAGTTATTAATTAGTTTAATTAACAAATTTGAACTAGAGATAGAGATAATCTAATTTGAACTCATATTCAATTTCACCTATAGCTACCCATTTGGACTTTGAGAGAGTTAGATTTGGCATAATCACTCCTTAACCGAGAGGTATTGAGCGAGTACTTGAGTGTTGAGAGTCATAACAACCCCGATCTACCAAGCAAACATACATTTACTTTTCCATTAGGTTTATTCCTAGGTTAAGGTTACAACCCTAGGTTTTTCTCTATTTGATAAAACTTCAAAACATTCCAATAATTACTTGTTTGCTAGCTTAGTCACAATCCTTAGTAGTTTAATTAGAAAAATTGATACAAACCTTTTTTGGAAGTTAAATTTAGTTATTTTAATTTTCTCTCTTAAGTGTTTACCTTAACACCCAATCTAAACTCCTTGTGGATCAACACCGACTCACGTTGGATTTTATTATTGTAACGATCATTTCATATTCCCTCATTTGGGGTGTGAATTGGATGTGATCAAGGATTGAAAGATAAATCAAAATGATAAATCAAGAAACCAAAATCAATATCCAAATAACAATTATCATAGAAAAACCACAACCCTAGAATGTAAATCTTAGCTCCACATACACATGGTAGCCAAAAGATAAAGCTTAGCTCCTCGACGGCTTCTTGCTCTTCAAGGTCGAATTCCCCATTAAAAACGAGTTAAAGATTATATACAGATATAGGGTAAATCCCGAATGAAATAACCAAGTCCAAAATAAAAAAGGAGACGAAACAGACTTGAAAATAGACGATGGCGCATTGCCACATAAATTGGCTGTTTGCAGGCAAGTTGCAGCCTGAAATCCAAACTATGGACGGGTTCTTTAGAAGCTAGTGGGAAGGTCAAATTAAGAACTTGTTCTTCCAACATTAAGAATTCTTCCAATAATTCTAAGCAAACCTTCTTCTTCGGAGCGAAAGGGACGTGGCCAAAACATATAAAGAACAATGTATCCGCTTAGTGGGACAAAAAATAGACCTTGAAGGAATGCATGAATGAGGGGAGACCGGTCTAAGGGCTGCAAGATATGCACGAAATGAGAAATGGGGGAGAAAAAAAGAGATCTTTATTGAAGAGGCTTTGTACCTGAAATAGGACTAATGCAGATACAGAAGAATGGTCTGGGTTTTCAAAAAGATGAAGATGCAATGGGTAAAGAGACAGTCTTTTGAACAACCAATCTGACAAAAGGATTCTAGCTTGCATCCACTTAAAGCAGATGGAGAAAGCGGCACTTATCATCTATTAAACAAGTCCAAGAACAAAGCCATATCATGCCCTCGGGAGAAAGTAGTGACGATTGCCATGAATGCTGCCCTCATGCTAAGTAGAATAAAATACTAGTACTATTGATTATAGAATATTATGAATCAAGCACGACACACTTTCTATATCTCCTCCATATATAAGGTAAACAACTTCCCAAAAGCGTATGTTGACAGCTTCAGCCAATTTGATTCATTCCATTCCTAAAGACGAATCCTAATAGAAGCAAATTAGCCATGGTTGAGGGTGTCTCACGATATGTATGGCCGTGGGATCTATCCGCCTCGCAACTTGAATCATTGCTACCTCCAATGCTGTATAGGAAGTGCCGCACTTCATTTTACCCATGGCTATCCATTGCCTTCCAAGTTGACTCAATCATACTACTTTGTCTAAATTCAATCAACTTTGATGCTCTTCTCCAATTGTGACTTTTCCAACTTCCTTTCTTTACTTTTCTATTGCAAATTGTATGTCTTAATCATTAGAAAACCATTAGATAATTATGAGCTTATCATTATAGTGTATAAAATACACTTAAAATCTTTACTTTTCTCCCAAATTTCATCTCCAAACTACCTACATTAGGGTTAACACTCAAATGAGCATAAAACTCTATAATAAAACTAAGTTAAGACATATTTTGTGACGACCCGATAGGTTGTTTTGAGTATTAGCATTAATTTTAGTATTCCGAGACCTTTTAAAGCTCCATTTGATGTTTCTTGATTTGCTTGCGTGGTCCGTGTCGTTTTCCATAAAGTTTTTACGTAAAAATTTGAAGAAAAAGTGATATTTGGCTTTAAATGATATTTGGGTTGACCACAGTCAACATTATTGGTAAACGACCTCGGATCGGTGTCACACCTCCTTTTTACGGGAAAAGGGCCAAAAGAGTTTTTTCAATTTAAGTGATATTATTTGAAAAGAGATTAATTTATTTTATTTCAAAGAGTCGCCACTTGGAATAAATGTTTACAGTGTCCCAAGTTACCATTTATTTTTAAATCTCAATTCAAAAAATTAACTCTGTTTAAGTCTGTGAAACACAGAAGACCGGGTAAGGAATTTTATTGACCCGGGAGAAAGTGTGAGGCACTCCCGAGTTCCATGGTTCTAGCACGGTTGCTTTAATAATTATACATGACTTAGCTAATTCTGGATATTTTATGTACTAGGAAAATTTATGCACTTTTGCCTTAAAACTGCTTTTAGTTTCTCAATTATTTGTAATTATGAAATTATCTTGAAACGAATCACGCGTACGTATATTTGTTTTGTTTGGTGTATCTAGAATTATGTCACGCGTACGTGTAAAAAATTAATAACACTTTATTATTTTTAAGGTTGTTTCGCCCAAAGTTGCGCGAACGCATACCTTGGTTTTAGTTTTGGGAATCGTAATTATGTCACGAGAACAAATACATAATCACGATGATTCAATTAATTAAGAGTGTGCCTAAAACATTCTAGCGCATTCATAATTTGTTTCTTTCCTAAGTTTGAGATTATTGTGAAGGCCATGAATTATGGAATTACTTGTGGAAGAAGTGTATGATTTTAGATATTTGAATAAATGAACCATCATATACTAATACCCTGCAACCCAACAATTGAAGCCCAAACTTACTAGGGTCCAAATCTTTCCAATTTTAAAGCAAGTTTGAATACCATATTTCCAAACATGATTAAGCATATAGCATTTAAGGAAAAATCTAACTTACATTTTTATTTATAAAGTTTAAAGGCAAATAAATAAAATCACGTGAAATAAGATAAAAATAACAGAGGGAAGAATAAATCTTTAATGCAAAAATTTCCAATTAAATGAGTCTCCAAGAACAGATACAATAACTCAGGCGAACGTCGAACAAGAAGAAGAACATCAAACCTAGTAAACGGGGCTCCAATGGAATCCTCGACCTTGACTATTGACTCCACTGTTTGGCGTGTAAAAAGCGAGGTTATGAAGTATTTTTGTTGGATTTTGGGTGATGACTTGCTGGATTTTTCAAAACAAAGACGAAGAAAGAATGACACGAGTAGAAATTCCCTTAGCGTAGAAGAAGAAAAACAATTTCTCTCAATTCCCTCCTCTCTTTTTTTTTCTTCTCCCTGTTTTCTCTCATTGTTCACTTCCATTTACAAAAAAAAATTCGGATGTTTTCAGATTTATTTTTTATTATTTTATTATTTTTTAATTAAAAAATTCCAACTTCCCATTTTCCTTCTTTAAAAAATAAATAAATTCCACACCTTCATTTACTTTTATTTTTTAATTTCCCACTTTCTTTTCTTTTATTTTATTTAAATTTCCACTTTATTTTACTTTTTTTTTAAAAAATTCCACTTTTTCTTTTTACTTTTCTTTTTAAATTTTCCACTTTCTATTACTTTTGTTCTTGAATTCCCACCTACCTTTAATTTTATTTTTTAATTCCCACATTCCTTTACTTTTATTTTTTTCATTTTCCACTTTCTCTTACTTTTTCTTTTTAATTTCCACTTTTTTTACTTTTCTTTTTAAATTTTCCACATTCTTTTACTTTCGTTTTTTAATTCCCACCTACCTTTACTTTTATTTTTTAACTCACTTCTTCTCTTTTTCCTCTTTTGTTTTTATTTCCACCCGAAATTTTATTTATTTTTATTTTTCATTTAATTTATTGATTTTTTATTTAAAAATAAAAATAAAAATAAAAATAAAATAACATTAATAATAATAATATTTTACGTTTTAAAAAAAAATATTTTCTAAATTTTTTACCCTATAAAAAAGTTGAAGCAAAGCTAAAAATTGTAGATTAAACTCCTAAAAATATTTACATAGTAAAAGGTGATAAAAATTTAAATATGGTCAAAAATTAGGTGCTTACAGCATGCCCCTTTTTGCTTGAAAACATGAAGAGTTTTAAGGCAAAGACAAGGTGAGCCATGTGGCTAATTTTTAAACATATCTTTATTCAAAGGGGAAAAAATAAGGAGAAGAGAAAAGAGTGCAATCGGGTCCTGGTTTTGGGCATCCTACATATCTCGGGTTTAAGGGAATCACGCCGTGTGTAGTTCAAGGAGGAAAATGGAATGGTGGAATGATGAGTTGGAGAGCCGAGTGAGGTTCTGTCGAGGCTCCGATCCGCTGTCCTGTTATTACTTCAAGAAAGTGAAAAAGAAAATTACATTAAAGATAAAAGGAAAATACAAAGTCTTGTCAACTCTTTGTGTCTTGCATCTTTCATGTTTACTTGAATTCTTGTAAATCCGCATTGGAAGGTGGGTGCATTGAGTTTGAAGATTGATGATATACTTTTCGATCAAAGTTTGGATCTTGATTCTTTGAAAGTTGGGTTGCTGACACATTATCAAGGATAACTCCGACTATCTTGTGATTGAAAAACCTCTTCTTTTCTGAAGATAACTAAAACTACAAGCTTTAATCGTCACATGTGCTCTACGACGGGGTTTGCAAAGCCATCAAAGACATGATTTTTTTTGCCCCAGTTTGGACTAGGAAAATTTTGTGAGTTATTAGAAAAAGATTTAAAATATCTAACATATTGAAAGGAAGACAATGACAACAATATAACCTAGCTATGTGAGGACATGAAACCACAGCTAGTACCCTGTATTGGCAATAAGGTGAGGCTCTTGGCTCTTTAGGACACTACTAGGGGATGTCGTAGCCTATGTTAGAAGAAAGTAATGCAGCCAAGGGATATAGTACCTTGTGTTGGCAGTAAGATGACGCTTGTGGAATCTGAGAGGCTACTAGGGAATGTCGTACGCTACGTTGGCAATAAAATAAGGCTCGTGGCGCTCAAAGATGCTACTAGGGAATGTTGTACCCTATGTTGGCAATATAATGAGGCTCGTGGAACTTTAGGATGCTACTAGGGAATGTCGTACCCTATGTTTGCAATAAGAAATGCAACCAGGGGATGTAGTGCCCTGTGTTGGAAATAAGGTGAGGCTCTTGGCTCTCTAAGATTCTACTAGGGAATGTCGTACCCTATGTAGGCAGAAAATAATGCGACTAGGGGATGTAGTACCCTGTGTTGACAATAAGATGAGGCTATTGGCTCTTTACGATTCTACTATGGAATGTCGTACCCTATATTTGCAATAAGAAATGCAACCAGGGGATGTATTACCCTGTGTTGGAAAAAAGTGAGGCTCTTGGCTCTTTAAGATTCTACTAGAGAATGTCGTACCCTATGTAGGCAGAAAATAATGCGATCAAGGGATGCAGTACCCTGTATTGAAGATAGGGTATTGATTCCCTATAATGAAACTAAAAATACATGATTACATGTATATTGGAAGAAAATCAAGGATTTGAGAACTTCATTTGGTGGTGTTCATCTTTTCACGAGCTGTTTCCTGAAATTGTTATGTTCATGTTCTGAACAAAGAAAGATTCGTTAATTTTAAAATAGTGGTCAGTTTGTGGCCTTGATTTCTTGGGCGACTTGACTTGCGTCCATTACACTTGTTAGAAAAAATGACTCTGTCGATGATCGTACAAATTGCCAAGAGATTCTATCTTTACTTTCTGGAGATCTCCTTTCTCAACATAAAAAATCTTGCGCCTATCCCCATTTGTGTTTATGGTGTAAACAACCTTGCTCCAAAAACAACTTTTAACTGAGTAACTTTTTTGGACCCATGACACATTGTTTAGTCCTTCAAACCTTTTGCTCATCAAGGGAAAATCACAGATGGCTTTAGTTGCCCATATGGTTTATGCCCAGCAACTTTGCTTTATATAACGGGAAAACTGTAACTATTGCCGGCCTCTTCTTTTCTTTGCTTTGACAAAATTAGACTAAAAGGGAATCAAAAAAGTAATGCGAAAGAAAACAAGAAGGTGAACTAATAGGTAGTACAACTTAATCAAGAAGTGTTCCTTTCAGGGGAAAAAAAAAAGAAAGGACTTATCTGGAGGAATATGCTGACTTCAATGAACATGACATGGACTTTGGACTAGATGCCCGATCCGTCTGAACTGTCTAATTCTCAGAAAGTTTATATTTGAAACTGAGTTCTTTGTCTTAAATGTGCTTTTGTTGGGATGTATGAAGCCTTAAATCGATCAACGATGCCCTTTATGGGTTTTCACCAATTGACCTCTCTCATTTGCCTTTTTCTCAGCTCACCATTGCCTTATAGTGCCCGTGAGGATTTTCACCAATAAGGCTCTCTCATTTATTTTTCTCTCTTTATAATGACTGAGGCATCACCCATAGTATACTGATTTAGCATTCTCGAAAATTTATCAAAAGGTCTTACAAGGGAAAGGTAAAAAAGAACTATTCAACTAAATTAAAACTTTTGGAACCATTTTGATGGAATAATCATCGAAAAAATAAAATAAAATCATGCCCCAATTTCTTTGAATACTGGGAAAATGTGGATTTTTATTTTGGTGTGACCGAACCCCAGAATGAGGCTGCCTACATATCCTTTCGGAATCAGGTCGGACGTAGTTCAATTAAGTACATTGGTTTCAAAAGAGGGAAAATAACAATATATGTGTGTGTGTGTGTGTGTGTGTGTGTGTGTGTGTGTGTGTGTGTAAGGCTTCAAAGGGCTAACTAGGGTTGATTAGTGTTTGGGTAGTGAGAACAATAGCCTTTCGTCATCCAGACCAAAGAATGCTAACTATAAAAATTCCGAAACAGAGGCATGTCAGGCATAGGATCTCTTGACCGCATCTGCGTTGACGGATACATTTGTCACCTTTCCCTCTATATCTACCAAGTGTAGAGCTCCTTTTGACAATACTTTCTTGATGAGGTAAGGACCTTGCTAATTCGGGGCAAACATTCCTTTTACTTCTTCCTGGTGCAGAAAGATACATTTCAAAACAAGTTGTCCTACCTCGAACTGTCTTGGGTGCACTTTTTTATTGTAAGCGCGTGCCATTCTTTGTTGGTATAACTGGCCAAAACAAACTGCCGCCAAACGCTTTTCATCAATCAAACTCAACTATTCCAATTGGGACTTGACCCAGTCAGTGTCCCCGATCCCTGCTTCAATTATGATTCGGAGAGAGGGAATCTCAACGTTAGCGGGTATGACCGTTTCAGTGCCATAAACCAACAAATAGGGCGTTTCGCCAACCGATGTATGAAGCATTGAGGCCAGGGTGGCCAAAGCATCAGCTAATTCATTATGAAACCTAGGAATGTACCTGAACTCAATGGACTTGAACCTTTTACTAAGATCTTCCACACATTGTCTATATGGAATGAGCTTGATGTCTCGAGTCTCCCAATCACCTTGAGCCTGCCGAATAAGCAAATCTAAATCTCCCATCACCAATAGTTCATGCACATTTAGGTTTATTGCCATGTTCAAACCCATGGTGCAAGCTTCATATTCTGTCATGTTATTTGTACGGAAGAAATGAAGTCGTGCGGTGGCAGGGTAATGTTGACCAGTAGGTGATACAAAAATTGCCCCAATCCTGACGCCTTTGATGTTGACAGCCCCATCAAAGTATAGTTTCCAAATTTGACTGTCACCTTGGCCTGCTTCTTCAACTAAACTAACCTATTCATCTAGGAAGTATGTGTTTAAAGATTCATAGTCATCATCAACCGGGTTTTCTGCTAGATGATCAGCCAAAATTGTGCCTTTATGGCAGTATGAGTGACATAAACAATATCAAACTCTGTGAGCAAGATTTGCTATTTTGCCAATCTGCCAGTTGGCATCGGTTTTTAAAAGATGTACTTCAGGGGATCCATTCAGGATATGAGGTAATTCATATAGGCTAAATGCCGAAGTTTTTGGGCGATCCAGGTTAAAGCGCAACATGTCCTTCCAAAAGAGTGTATTTGGCCTCATAATTGGTGAACCTTTTACTCAAATAATAGATTTCTTGTTCCTTTTTGCCTTCGGCACCATGTTGACCCAGAACACAACCAAAGAAACTATCCATTACTGAAAGGTATAAAAATGAACGCCTACTAGGTTCTGGTGGGACCAAAACAGGGGGTTTGACAAATATTCCTTAATCTTGTCAAAAGCTTCTTGGCATTTAGCTGTCCATTTGATAGCGGCATTCTTTTTCAACAACTTGAAAATAGGATCATATGTGGTTGTAAGCTGCACGATGAACCTGTTGATGTAGTTCAACCTCCCGATTAAAATCATGACTTCTATTTTGTTCTTCGGGGGAGGCAGCTCTCAAATGGTCTTTATCTTGGAGGGATCTAACTCAATGCCTCTTCGACTAACTATAAAACCTAATAGCTTACTAGAAGGAACTCCAAATGCATATTTGGCTAGATTGAGTTTGAGATTGTACCTTCGTAGCCTTTCAAAGAACTTTTTCAAGTCTTGCACATGATCAGCTTGTGTTCTGGACTTAATGATCACATCATCAACATACACTTCAATATTTTTGTGCATCATGTCATGGAATATGGTAGTGATGGCTCTCATGTAAGTTGCCCCTGCATTCTTCAAACCAAATGGCATGACCCTATAACAATAAGTTCCCCATGGAGTGGTGAAGGCGGTCTTTTCTGCATCTTCTTCATTCATCAGAATTTGGTGATACCCAGCATAACAATCCACAAAATATAGGATCTCATGTTTAGCACAATTTTCAACAAGGATATGAATGTTGGGTAAGGGAAAGTTGTCCTTTGGACTTGCTTTTTTAAATCCCAATAGTCAACACAAACTCTGATTTTCCCATCCTTCTTTGGCACTGGCACAACATTTGCTAACCATGTAGTATATCGAATGACCCTGATCACACGTGCATTTAGTTGCTTCGTGGTTTCTTCTTTAATCTTATCACTCATGTCTGTCTAAAACTTCCTGTGTTTTTGCTGGATTGGTGAAAAATTAGGATATGTGGGAAGATTATGAACCACTAAATCGGCAATGAAACCCGGCATGTCATCATACGACCAAGTAAATACATCTCTATACTCGAACAAAACTTGAATTATGGAATCTCTAGTCTTTTGTTCAGTATCAATGCTTATCTTTGTTTTTCTGGTTTCTTTAGGACTTCCCATATTAATTGCCTCAGTTTTATTTAGATTAAGCTTAGGCTTATTCTCAAATTGATCCAATTCCCTTTTTATTTCCTTAAAAGCCTCATCGTCATCATACTCAGCTTCTTGATTCATTATTTCGAGATTAGATAGCTTTTTAAGATCCGGGCATGAATTCCGCATGCATGTCACGTTTTTAAAGCCAACATTAACGAAACTAAAAATGATAAGAAATTAACAAGAATTAGGAAAAGGAAAAGACAGAATTTTACTATGAAACTGAAACTTCATTTCATTGAATTTGAAATGATAGAAGGGTAAACATCAAAGAAAAACAATTAAACTAAAATATCTAAATTACAACCCTTAAAAAAAATACAGAAAAAGCAACAAAACAGACTATCAAGACTCCTTCCTAATGAGAAGAGGAACTGCTTCCCAATTGTTGAGCGAGGCCAATCAATTGAACACTTGCACGGCGAGGGCCCTCACCAACTTGGACCAAATTGATCTCATAGAACATCTCCTTAAGACCCTGGAAAACTTCATCTATGTCATCTCGAGTAGAAAGATTTTGGACTTCTTCAAATTGTGGCTTGACAAAAGAGTAGGCAATGTGAGGGAATGGTTTGGACAAATTCCAACCATTCTTTTTGCAGGCCTTGGTTCTGTCCATGTCAGCTGATGTTGGTTTAAAACCCAAGCCAAAGGTATCTTTCTTCGAAAAAGGAGCAATGGGGTTCACAATTCCCTATAGAGAAGATCCTAATCCTTTTCCTGGTTCATAGTCGTTCTTCAACATCAGTGCAGTTACCATCATGGAAGTGGCTGAAAGACGAGGATGCAGAATTGGTTTTCCTTCTTCCAATTGGTCAACCTCAATCACCTCAAAAGCTTGATATATGATGGATTCACATCCTTCCTTGGCCTCGGTACATAGAATGGACGGGTCTTTATAGACGGATGAGTTATCCTCCCCGTGAACAATAATTTCCTGCTTGTCATACTCGAATTTGACCATTTGATGTAGGGTGGATGGTACAGCTCTGGCCATATGGATCCATGGCCTTCCCAGAAGAAAATTATAGGAAGTTTCCATATCCAACACTTGAAAGACAATGTTAAAATCAACCAGGCCGATTGTTATGGTGAGTTCGATTTCCCTAATAGTATCTCTTCTTGAACCATCACAAGCTCTGATGCTGACATTACTAGTTCGAATTCTGTTACTATTAATGTTCAGCTGTTGTATAGTAGAAAGAGGGCATACATCTACACTTGAGCCTCCGTAAATCATGACTCGTTTTACGTAGCGCCCTTCACATTTGACCATAAGATGCAGAGCTCTATTGTGCCCAGCCCCTTCCTCAGGCAAATCATCATCGCTAAAAGTAATTCTATTTACTTCAAAGAATCTTTCAACCATTTTTTCTAGCTGATTCACCGTTGTCTTTTCTGAGACATATGCCTCATTCAGAGTTTTGATCAACACACGAGCATGCTCTTCTGAGTGAAAAAGCAAAGATAACAAAGATATCTGAGCAGGAGTTTTCCTTAGTTGGTCAATGAATGAGTAGTCTTGCATTTTCATCTTCTTAAGGAGTTCCTCCGCTTCTTTTTCTGCAACAGGTTCTTTCACTGGCAAATGACTTTCCCTGGCTTGCTTAGATTTTCTCAATTCCTCTAGTGAATAGCACCTTCCAGAGCGGGTCAAACCCCCTGTTTCATCTCTTTCTTCAACTATCTCTTTTCCTATGTATGTCATGACAGTCTTGTTATAATTCCAGGGAATAGCTTTTATGTTTGTCACCGGGAGTTGTGCAACAAACCGGATCATGACTGGGTGTATTTTATTTCTGAATCCATTATCCGGAAGGAGCTTTTGAATGCCCCCAGGGATATATAGTTTTGGCCCACCCAATTGTACCTCAACCTTTTTTGTGCTTCCAGGGACATAGAGAATCGTTTTTCCAAAACCTGCCAAGTTCAAACTAGAATTCGCACCTTTCACAATCAACGGTGCCAATTGCGGCGGGTTTACTATCACTTTTGGTTCTTGCCCTATGGTTCCAACAGCCATCTCTGTCTTGCCATACTGCTTATAATCCCGATTGCCACAAATCATCCCAATAAAATTTGTATTATTATTAGCTGGGAGCGGATTGTTTGTGATATTAGGAGTATCCTCATTATTTGTCACCACAATTGCCTTTGCTTCAATCAAATCTTCGATGGCTTTCTTTAACGTCCAACAATTTTCGGTGTTATGACCTTGGGTGTCAGAGTGATACTCACATCTTACATTTGAGTCAAAACCTTTTGAATTTGGATTCACATAAACAGGCATGATAGGTTCAATCAACCGCAACTGCATCAATTTTTGAAATAGGCTTGTATACGATTCTCTAATTAGGGTGAAATTTTTCTTTGGCTCCTATTCCCTCACATATTTCTGTCGGGGAAGAGGATTATATGGCGCTTGAAAATTTAGCTGTAGTTGACGGGAGCTTTGTGGAATCGGTGCCTGCCATTGTTGGTGATTAGGAGGCCTAGCATAAGCCTGAGCATTAAATACTATATATTGTTGTGGGGGAACTGAGTACTAGGGACCCTGAGGTGGATATTAATATTGAGGAGAATTGGATTGTCCTTGTTGGAATTTCACATAAGAAGGAACTATTCATCTTTGAACTCCCCTGAACCCAGATGCCATCATGGATCCTTCCTCCTTCTTTTTCCGATTTCCGAAACTGCCTGACCCACTTTGAATTGCTTGCGTAGTCGCTTTAAGGGCTGCCTGACTCACAATTTTTCCCCACTTCATGCCATTCTCAACTATTTCTCCTATATTAATCACATCAGCAAAAGGTTTGCCAATGGCAGCCAGCATGTACTGAAGGTAATCAGGATCCTGGGCTTGGAGAAAATAGTCAATCATTTCTGCCTCTTTCATTGGTGGTTTGACCCTAGCAGCCTGCTCCCTCCACTTGATTGCATATTCTTTGAAGCTTTCTGTCAGTTTCTTCTTTATGTTGACAAGAGAGGAGCGGCCTGACACTATATCAATATTGTACTGAAACTGTTGGACAAAATCTTGAGCCATGTCGTTCCAAACATGCCAGTGAGACATGTCTTGATCTATGAACCACTTTGAAGCAATTCCTGTCAAACTTTCCCTAAAATAGGTCATGAGCAATTCTTCTTTGCCTTCCGCTCCCCTCAATTGGTTACAATACCTCTTCAGATGGGCCACGGGATCACCATGCCCATCATACTTTTCAAACTTGGGGGTCTTGAAGTCGGCTGGCAAATGAACATGGGGGAACATGCATAGATCGTTGAATGAAATACCCTTGTGGCCTCCCAAACCCTGTATGTTTCTCATGGTTTGTTCCAAGCTCTTCATTTTTCTAGCCATCTCCTCTTGTTCCATATTTTTTTCGGGTTTTTCCATCTCAACTAGAAACACGTTCTAAGGAGTATGCTTGTATGAATCTGGAACCTTGAAAGTCAGTTATGGAGAGTGATTTTGGGCATCATGAGCATTGAGTTGTGGATCATTATTGGACTTTTGAGCAAGAGTCGGTTGAGGGACAGCAAAAGTGTGGGTCATTTCTGAGGGGTGCAGTTGGAGGACGTGGAATGGAGGTACTGGGGATAGTGGGAAGGTTGATGCTACTGAATTCAGGTTGGTACAATGGGTTACTTGTTATGGAGATGGGTACTTGAGTTGCAACTAAGACATTATGATGATTATCCGAAGGCCCTATGGGTAGGGGGCGGTGCCTGTCCATTCACCCAAGTTTGGTACATCTCAGCCAATTGTTGCTTCAGCACTCTTACTTCTTCAGCCAATCCCGAACCTTGTTCGACCAATTATCCATGGACATCATCATTATCTGACTCATCCTCACTATTGTTTGCCATTCTATTTTTCCTTTTGATCTTGTGTTGTAAGGGTGAGTCGCCAGTTTAAACCACAAACCAACCACTTATGTTTAACTTTATCTTTAATGCAAACAACAAATGTGTTAGAGTTAGGCATTTTGCAGATAGTAATCACACATTGTATATCATGCACCTAATGCATTTTCATTTCTAAAATGAGCTTGGAAGGCTTCATGCTTCATCCCGGCTTATTGGTTTATTTTAACTTGACTTTAACACTCTCTTTTCTTATTCTTTTCTTTCTTTTTTTTCAATTTTTTTTTTGGGTTTTAAAATAATTATGATTGAACCCGTTGGAGGTTGCCTACGTATCATGTTAAACATGAATCAGATCATTACGTAGTTCAGGGAAAAACAGTAATAGTCTTGATTTTTTCATTCATTTATTTATTTATTTATTTTCAAAATATTTCCAAATACAATGACAGAAAGGACATAACATCGAAATGACTTAAAAGACTCTAACAGGAATAAAATATAATGATTAAAAAACTCAACGATGACTCAAACTAAAATATTACTGTTACATGAAAAGTCCTAACAAGTACGACTATGTTTCAAACTCCACAATCTTTGCTTTCAACCACTGGAACATCTGCTCATGGTGGCGCTTGCCCTGGCTGACCCCTACTCTACGGTACATCCTCTCTAACTCTGCTACAAGATGACGGGCAAAAGTAGGTGCATGAGCCAAAAACTTCTCATAATCCATCCCTTGGCAGTTCACATAACTTTGAGCAGTATAAACAACTACATCATCGACTTGCTCTCTGAAGTACTGAAAGTTCTGGTCTCGATCTTATAACTGCTGCTGGCGGGTGGTGGCTATCTCTCTTATGTATCCCTTGTGATCTAAAGCTGACACCAACCGAGCCTGAAATCTAGCCTGCTCAAGTGTCGCCTAAGCCCTCTCCCTATCAAAATTTTCATGTTGGTAGTCTCTATTGTACCTTCTCATTTCTTCCAATTGTGGCTGAAGCTGAGCTTTCCAAACGTACCCAATGGACCTTCTCTCTCTTGAATTGAACCTTTCTTCTTCAAATTATGTTGCTTGGCGATCCTTTCTAGATTTGGCCTCCTCATTTAACTGTACGATTTTTTCCTTGGCTTTGTCTAACGCCTTTTTAGTTTTTGCCAAGATAGCGTCATAATCTTGCACCTTTCCCATCAAATTGGCAATGGTTTTCTAGTCTTTTCAACTTCTGACCGTACCTTGGAGGCTTTCTTCATCTATTAAAGTTGGGCACGAAGGGCTTCATTTTTGCGGATCAGACTCTTCTTTTCCCCTTCAGCTTCTTGTGCTTGCAAGTCTTTCTCAAAATGAAGATTCCTCAGCTTTTCTTCCAAAGCATGGATAGTTGCTTGGTATCCTTTTTCCTTTTCACCCCAAGCCAATCGTTCGTGGATCTTATCATTAAAGGCTTGAACATGCAGCCTTTTTGCAGGGCTTTTGGGCTCGGGATCTGGCTCATCATTTACACAGGACCTCTTCTCAAACCACCTAGCATAACCTAGATCTACCTCACCTCTCGCAGGATCTGGCACCTAGGTATCATCTTTCAAGTAGCGGCAACCATTCCAAATTTATTGGATTAAAGCCTCAGGGAGTGGGGCTTCAGGGTGTAGCTCAATCACTTGCACGCTCAAATCTTCATCCTCAAGCACTATCTGGTACTTTCCTAGCTGTCTTAGAACTCTTTTTGGTGCATACAGCTAGACACTTCTCAAACCCAACAGCAGCAAATAACATTTTAGGGCCGACATTTGTGTCACCTCTCTTACTATGAGCCATCCCAAAGTCCACTAAATTTGACTTGCATTTAAAGATCTTAGGTGGGATATCCAGGCTTCCACCCCTTCTGGAGAGTTGTAATCTTTTACTCATTCTTCGTAACTCTCAATGAAATTGTCCGTGCTCGGACCATAGCTCATGAACTTGGGGTGATGTCAGAGATGCTCAATCAACCACATTTGCAATAAAATATTTCACCCTTCGAAGAATTTTTGCCCCGGACTTACACAAAGTCAACGCCTGATAAATGTCTGATAGAATGATCGGGGCAAGAGTGTGATGTTCTTTGGTAGTGAGGACATGTACAACCCTGGCTGTGCAGGTATCAATTGTCCACTCCTCATTTGGGAAGACCATAATTCCTAGAAACGCCACTATGAAGGCAAAGCGACGGTGAATCTGCCATGTGTCCTTGTTCTGCTTGTTTTTAAGGCCCTTTTCATGTATTTCAAACCAATTTGGCTGCCCGAACCTGGAGTACAGGAAGTAGAAAGAATAGCACCCTTCGACTACGTTGGTCTTTCTGATTTGCTTACTCATGTTCAGAAGATTGAAGAATCGGTGTACAGAGAGAGCCCTCGAGAATATGAGCTTTTGGTATCTCAAATCCCTACCAAACCTGGAATATCCAGCTATCTCTTCTAAAGTGGGAGTAAGCTAAAAATTGGAGAAGCGGATGATATTGTAAACGGGGTCCTAAAAATTCATTTGTGCCTCAATCAAATCGTCTTGTGGTTTAACTTTCATAATATCTGTGAAGGCTCCCAGGTGCCTGGTGACCCATTTCTGAACATCTTCCCCCAAGTTATACCACCACATCTAAAGTTGAAGTGGAGCTTCGTTTACAACCTTCAAAGGTGCGTTCTGAGCAGTGCTCATTTTGTACCTGTGGGTGGTTAAGGTAAGGGTTGACACTAGTTCAAAAGACAAAACCAATGCACTCTTTTTGCAAACTAGCCTTTTGTAAATAACCCAATTTTAATAAAAGTCAAAGAGAGGGTGGCTATTTTTGCAATTGTGGTCAAGGAAAAGGTGGGTATTTTTGCAACTATGCCCCTTCGAACTTCCTAGGAAAGCTTTAGGGTCGGGGGAAGGACATTATGGTAAAAGTGATGCCCAATTAACAGACACATCCGTTCTTGCGAGTACAGCCCTTTGATAATTTTGAAGATGTTCTAAGGCTATTCCGACAAAAACGGCTTGGGATTAACCGAAGCTGGGTCGGCTTATTTGTTTTGACAAAACAAAAGAAAACACTGGACAAAATTTCTTTCTTTTGGTTATTTTTGCAAAAAATAGGGCCAAACCCTATGAAGATCACCTATGTATCTCACATTCGGTGAGAATCAAACCTGCGTAGTTCATAAATATTTTAGGAATGGGATGACACCTTTTTTTGGGGAAAAATTCAATCTTATTTTGTAATAATTGTTTCGGGGTAAACATTTGACAGGGTTTTTGGATCTTCAAATACCGAGATTTTTTTCAAAAATCAGGTAAATTTTCTCTCTCCTCTTTTCTTCTTTCTGGTTTTCTCTCAATACTTATAGAAGCCGGTCAACAAACACAAATCGAATCAAACATAATGTACATGATGGTCTTGTAATTTTTAAGTACACCTGTCCTAGACGGACCCAACCACTGTGTTGAGTTCCCAAAGTCAAATGCACGTGATGCAAACAAATGTTCCTACTAGGTATCCGGCATGAGGCTATGCTATTCTAGATTTAAAATCCTATAGGAGTGTTTTAGACCTGGCTTATCCAAGCGGACAGCTCGAGCCGATGTGGGAGCACGAAAGTCTACCCGGGAGCACAAAAGTCTACTTGGCCTAACTACTGATCCAGCCTCATTCTATTTGGGCCACGCGCACGTGTGCACCATAAATTCAGAAGACTCAGAAGGGAGGCGTAAGAAGATTTATAGTTCAAATAATATCAAAGCAATGAGCGGCAATTAGCATATTAGGCCCACAAACACAATAATATCAACAATCAAGAAATCTAAGTATAGATCACATTACAAGCTCGAATTCTGAACCCTAAACCAGAAGTTTTGAATTCTTGTCCCCAGCAAAGTCGCCAGAGCTGTCATACCTCCTTTTTACGGGGAAAGGACCAAAGAAGTTTATTCAATTTAAGTGATATTATTTGAAAAGAGATTAATTTATTTTATTTTAAAGTGTCGCCACTTGGAATAAATGCTTACGGTGTCCCAAGTCACCATTTATTTTAAAATCCCAATTCAAGAAAATTGTCTCTGTTTAAGTCTACGAAACATAAAAGATCGAGTAAGGAATTCTGTTGACCCGGGAGAAGGTGTGAGGCACTCCCGAGTTCCGTGGTTCTAGCACGGTCGCTTTAATAATTATACATGACTTAACTAATTCTGAATATTTTATGTTCTAGGAAAATTTATGCACTTTTGCCTTAAAATCGCTTTTAGTTGCTCGAGTATTTGTAATTATGTAATTATCTTGAAACGAATCACGCGCACGTGTATTCATTTTGTTTGGTGTGTCAAGAATTATGTCACGCGTACGTGTATACAATTAATAACACTTTATTATTTTTAAGGTTGTTTCGCCCAAAGTTGCGCCGAACACATACCTTGGTTTTAGTTTTGGGAATCGTAATTATGTCACGCGAACGTATACATAATCATGATGATTCAATTAATTAAGAGTGTGCCTAAAACATTCTAGCGCATTCATGATTTGTTTCTTTCCTAAGTTTGAGATTATTGTGAAGACCATGAATTATGGAATTACTCGTAGACGAAGTGTATGATTTTAAATATTTGAATAAATGAACCATCATATACCAATACCCTGCAATACAACAATTGAAGCCCAAACTTATTAGGATCCAAATCTTTCCAATTTTAAAGCAAGTTTGAATACCATATTTCCGGAAACATTATTAAGCATATAGCATTTAAGGGCTAACTTACATTATTATTTATAAAGTTTAAAGGCAAATATATAAAATCATATGAAATAAGATAAAAAGAATAGAGGGAAGAACAAACCTTTAATGCAAAATTTCCAATTAAATGAGTCTCCAAGAACAGGTACAATAACTCAGACGAACACCGAACAAGCATAAGCGAAGAAGAACATCAAACCTAGTGAACGGAGCTCCAACGGAATCCTCGACCTCGACTATTGACTCCACTGTTTGGCGTGTAAAAAAGGATGATATGAAGTATTTTTATGGGGTTTTGGGTGATGACTTGCTGGATTTTTCGAAAGAAAGACGAAAAAAGAATGACACGAATAGAAATTCCCTTAGCGTAGAAGAAGAAAAACAATTTCTCTTAATTCCCTCCTCTCTTTTTGTTTCTTCCGCCTCCCTTTTTCCTCTCATTGTTCACTTCCATTTATAGAAAAAAATTAGGATTTTTTCAGATTTATTTTTTATTATTTTTTAATTAAAAATTTCCCATTCCCCATTTTCCTTCTTTAAAGAATAAATAAATTCCACACCTTCCTTTACTTTTATTTTATTTAAATTTTCACTTTCTTTTACTTTTTTTTCAAAAAAATTTCCACTTTTTTTTTTACTTTTCTTTTTAAATTTTCCACTTTCTTTTACTTTTGTTTTTTAATTCCCACCTACCTTTAATTTTCTTTTTTATTCCCTACTTTCTTTTAATTTTTTTTTTTTTATAATTCTCACATTCTTTTACTTTTTTTTTTTTTTAATTTTTCACTTTCTCTTACTTTTTTTTAATTTCCATTTTTTTTTTACTTTTCTTTTTAAATTTTCCACTTTCTTTTACTTTTATTTTTTAATTCCCACCCACCTTTAATTTTATTTTTTTTATTCTCTTCTTCTCTTTTTCCTCTTTTTTTTTCCACCCGAAGTTTTATTTATTTTTTATTTTTATTTTTATTTTTCATTTAATTTATTGGGTTTTTTATTTAAAAAATAAATATAAAAATAAAATAATATTAATAATAATAATATTTGACCTTTTTTTAAAATATATATATTTTCTAAAATTTTTACCACGTAAAAAAGTTGAAACAAAGCTAAAATTTGCAGATTAAACTCCTAAAAATATTTACATAGTAAAAGATGATAAAAACTTAAATGCGACAAAAAATTAGGGGTTCACAGTCAGTGTTTTGACGATTCAGGTAGATTCGTATGATGTTTCTGGACTTATACGCATGTTTGGTTGGGTTCTGAGGACTCGAGCACATTTCGGCGCGTTATGTAAAAAATTGTGAAAATGAGTTTTAAAGTTGAAAATCAAGAGTTTTGATGATCGATTTTTGTTATTTGATGTTATTTTGATGATTTGAGATAGCGGGCAAGTTTGTAAGATGCTATTACACTTGTGTGCATGTTTGATTTGGAGCCCGAGGGGATCAGGTGAGTTTCGGGTGTGTATTAGATGAGTTTGCATGATCTTTTAATTGCTGGTGCAAGCATGCTGATATCGCATTTGCGATGTCAGGCTCACATCGCTTTTGCGGTCAAACGATCACAATTGCGAAAAGCACTGGGCGCTCGAACTTTACTTTTTCAAAGAATAGTTCGCATTTACGAACCAAGCTGAGACCGCATTTGCGACCTCAGAATCGCATTTGCGAAACAGTGTCTTGGAAGTGAGCTTCGCATTTGCAAAGTGTTGGTGCACATTTGCGATGGGGGACACCTCGCATTTGCAACCAAAATGACGCATTTAGAACTTCACTGGGCCTGATGCACTGATCGCATTAGCGATCAGTGTGCCGCATATGCGGCATTTGTGAACAAATTTTCGCAAATGCGATACCTGTAGCTAAGTTAAAGAGGAAAATCAGGACTTAGCTCATTTCACTCTACTTTCAACCCCAAACACTCTAGAGACAATTTTTGAAGTAATTTTTCTCCCCAAAATTAATGGCAAGCAAATTTAATTCATTTTCTATCAATTCCCCATTACTTTTCATGAGTTTTTCATATCAAATCTAGGAATTTTATGGTAGAAAGTAGGGATTTTGGATAGAATTTAGAGATTTTGTAAAATTGAGATTTAGACCTCAAATTGAGGTCAAATTTTGAAACAAATTACATAACCAGGCTTGGAGGTGAATGGGTAATCGAGTTTTGGTCCGGATTTCGGATGTTTGGCCAAGCGAGCCTGGGGTTGACTTTTGTTGACTTTTTAATTTAATCAAAGATTGAACCTTTTTCATTCATGTGTATTTTCTAAAGCTTATTTTGAATTGTTTGAACGTATTTAGCTAGATTTGGTTGGTTTAAAGGCTTGTTCGAAAGGAAAAGTTGTGGTTGATTGTTGAGTTGATTGCGCAAAGAGGTAAGTGTCGTGTCTATCTTTGACTTGAAGGAATTAGAATTTTTGGTCTATTTGTTACATAAATTATGTGGGGAAATGACGTATATGTGAGGTGACGAGTGCATATGCGCTGTCATGGATTAAAGCATACGGGTTGGGGCTATATACCTTTGTGTCATCACTTATTCTATGTTATCTCTTGTTATATGCTTTGATTGCCACATGATCTTATTTGTTATCCATGCCTTACTTGTTACCTGTCAATTATTTGTTACCTATTTTGATTTATTCATTTGGCTCAATATCTGCTTACATGTCGTATGTTCCTACCTGTATTGTTAATCTTCATTGTCTCATGTCTTTACTTGCCTTATTGTCTTTACATTACTCCTTGCACTTTATCATGTTATATCCGGTTGTATGAGTTATTTAGTTGTTCTTATATTAATGAATTGTCGAGGTTTGTGATTACGAGATATTGGGTATTCTCCATTTGTACTAGTAGTTCCTTGATGTTCCGTACGTTTTATTTATCTTTTGCGTTGAGATTACGTCATTGGGTGTGTTGAGTTGTATATGCATATGAGTTGATATTGGGAATGGGTTGTGCACCGCAACAGTATTAAAATAAATTGATAATGGGAACGGGTTGCACACTGAAACAAATATTAATATAATCTTGGGACGGGTTGAACGTCGTAACAAATATTGTGAAATGATATTGGGATCGGGATGCACGCCGCAATATATATTATGATAAATGCTGGAATCGGATTGCGTGCCGCAATAGAGTATGATGTGTTGTAGTTGATTGTAGTTGTAGAGTTTTATCTCGGTACTGTGGTATGAGATTTGAGATCATTTATTCTAGCGCACACTGGTAGTTGACCTTCGGGTCCATTTTTACGAGTTTATACTTTATCTTTGTTTCCGTATTCCGTTATTATTTGTACATGTTTATAGTGAGTGTCCTGCCGTAACTTTGTCACTACTTCGTCGAGGTTAAACTCCACACTTACAGAGTACATAGGGTCAGTTGTACTCATACTACACTTCTACACTTCTGCGCTTCTTGTGCAGATCCTGGTGTTGGTCCTAGCGGTACGTGTAGGAGTTCTCTCGGATTGACTTGCCAGGAGACTTGAGGTAGAGCATCTTGGCATCTACAGTCTCTGGAGTCCCTTTCTTCTTTTGTTTTAACTATTATTCTAGTTTCAGACAGTGTATTTCATTTTAGACCATGTTTGTAGTATTCTTGACGCTCATATATTCGTGACATTGGATTTCTGGGATTAGTATATGTCGCGCCCCATTTTCTCATGTAAGCGGGTTTCGACATGTGACAACTCTTTTAAATGGCTATTGAAATAGAAGTGTCGCCACCTAACAATTTTAAGGTGTGTTAGGACACCTATTTTGCAAATAACTCTATTTTAACTAGTCTGTATCACCAAAGATCGAGTAAGGGCTCAAATTATCTCAAAGAGAAGGTGTTAGGCACTCTTCGAGGTCCACACGTGTGATTCCCGGCCAAATTCTACACTATGTGGATTATCGAATTATCATTATCCTATGTGATCATATCAATTAAAGCAGAGAGTCCAAATATCTAATTAAATTATAGGCTGAAACGAGCGATAAAGAAATTGCACATATAAAAGAAGTAGCTTATCTACTAATAAGTGACTGGTACAATCCTTTGAGAATTACAAGGTATATCCTAGTTTAATCTAAGTTCAATAGACAAGTGTACAAGTAGTAACCATGTATGGGGATCCCAAGTTTTTTAGCCTAAAGAATCACCCTGTGTAATATAAATAATACTTCACAACTTTCTTAAGTATAAGGGTTGCTCGTATTATTCAACGGGCACAAACTATCATCTCCTGCTATCCAATTACTATCTTGAAGTTGTTTACCTAAAAGCTACTAGTTCAATTCTAAGTCCCGTCCTATGCGTGCCTTACCCGCACCATGCCTATGGTCCAGGAGGCTTTGGACCTACTATGTGGGTTGTTCTAGACTCCGCTAGGCTACTCAAAATGGGAAAACTAAGCATGCACAATTAAAACAAATAGGACTTCACTAACACAAGCAGCCCAAATTCACCTCCTCATATAGACTCATGTGCACGCAATTAATTAGACTAATAGTTGTTACTTATATTGACTACGTCCAAGATTAGGTAGGCGGGCAACTATAAATAGGCAAACTTAGAATTGGAACATGCTAAGTAGTTCAAACCTATAGGCATGGTTTCTATACGAGTGAGTATGATTAAGCAATTCAACAGTTAATATAAAATCCAATAGGCAGGATTTCGAGATGACCATATTTAACGATGAAGCCATTTTGAAACATAATTCTGTTAAATGATCCTATAGCCATGCTTTCTTGGTGAATAATAGCATCCTATAGACATGATCTCTAAATGATTCATATCTAGGCAGCAAAGTTGTTGAAAGCGCAGGTTTGTTTGTTTAATCCTACAAGCATGCTTTCTAGGCGGGCCGCGCAACAGAAGAAAGATATCGACAGGGGCAGTTTTGATTACTTAGATTGACATCCTATAGACATGATATCTAGGCAAGTCACATAATGGAAGGAAATATACCAAGGTGAGCAGTTTCAATTGTTGTGTTGACATGATATTTAGGTGCAAAGATGAGGCAGTTAAACAAGCAACAAACAAGTCTCGTTTAAATCCTATAGGCATGCTCTTCTAACATTGCGAGTTAAGACATTAAATTACTCCTAAGTCATGTTTTCTAAGTGAATAAGCGAATTAACCAGCATGTTGTACAGATAATTCCTAAAAGATGAGGCATGAAAAGCAATCATATAGACAGGTTTTTTACCCATTCGTGCAATAGAATAAAATATCCATACCCCCATTTTCACTAATTCCCCATTACTCGTTATTATAAATATTACGGGCCTAAATGAAATAGTACAAACCCAAATATGATTAGTTACAAAATGAAACAACTACAAGCCTAGTAGAAAAAATACATTCCTAATAAAGAATAACCTAGTGATGTTTCTAGGCCTTCAACAGCCTTACTCTTTGCACAACCATCAAGTCCAAATCCCAGGCTTACAAGGACAATTAGAGTATGCCTAAATCCAATGCCCAGGTAAACAACATATATGGCCCAACAAAACGAGGCCCAAATGAATGCCTTACTTACCCAACTAGATGCCAAACTAACCATGAAAAAGTGACAACAATATACTAAGTCACAAAGACAGGATTACATGAAATAAGGTAGGGCCATGCTGTATTTCTAGAAACAAGTTCAAAGTGACAAGATTGAACATCATAAGTTAGCAAACCACTCCAATTAAAGCATGATCCAAAATTATCCTAAAGGTCTTTAGGCATAAGAGTTTTAACATGAAGAGCTAGCAAAATCAAAAACAGGAACTAGTGAAATAACAGTCTTCACATGAAAGTTTCTAACATGAGAGCCTAGTGAAGGTATGATCACAAACAGCATAACAAACAGGCTAGTAGGCATAGTCTATAATGGTTGACAAGCAATCACTTAGTTGAACATGGAAAACTTAACATGCTGAGCATCAGTCATAACACAAAAGTTCAGAAGCAATACCAGAATTCATAGCAGGTGAAATATGTCAACTCTAGATTAACAGGATAGGCAGGCATCAGCACTTATATCAGTTAACCACATATTGAAGAAGAGACTAGATATTGAAGTCTTAGGCAATATTTGAAGAACACATAATTGAACAAGTCAAAAGAGCACACATTAGAGTTTACAAATAGCAAGAAAATATGTCATGTTTGTTTAGAAGTTCAAGCAATACTGGATTTAGAAATTACACGAGCATGGATCAACCATAAGAAAGTTAACAAGTTGTACATGAATGACTCAATAGGAAGTAATACGTTAGAACAAATTTTGGGCATGAATTAGACAAGAATCTGAAATAAGCAGAGAGATGAACTCATGACAAGCAACAAATATAAGCATTCAGACATACACAAACATACTAGGCTAACCAGGCTTAAGACAGTCAGAATTCATGGGCATACATCAAAGTTTAGAGTTTTAGGCAGGTTCTGATTCTAGAAAACACAGGGATACAAGATAACATCAAAGCAAAGAGGACCACAAACAGAGATAAAATAGTAGCATATTGGTTCACCAAAGCTTAAGTGACATAGATATACAGATCATGTAGCAGAGCAATTTCCAGCAGTAATGAACAAGCAAATGAGAAGAGCAATTTCCAGCAGTAATTCAATTATCAGTAGCAAAGAGAGAACAGCAAGACCCCAAACCTAGTGCATCAGAGTTCACAAGGGCTTCAGATGAGCCCCGAGCAGTGCTCACACTGGGAAGGTTGATAAAGCGGATTACGGTGGCAATGGCTTTCAGCCGGCCATGAACTAGTAGTCTCAAAACAACTGAGTGAATAGGTGAGGGAGTAAGAGGGATTAGAGTTGTCTTAGGGAAATCGAGGAAGGGGTTTATATAAAATTAGATCAAGCAAACAAAGCCATAGAAAATAATCAATTAAACACAAATAAGGCAAGAAAAGATCTCATGCAATTAGAACCAGCAAAGGAGATGGAAAATCTCAAACCCTAGTTGGGTCCAACTATTTGTAATCGAACTAAAAAGGTATTGCTCCTTGTTGAGAGTATATGGACGGAGTGTTGTCCAAATCCCAAGGATTCAGATAAGCATAGTCCGATCTTGAAGGTAGTACTTGCCAAAATTAGGCAAGTACCTAAGCAATACCATAAATGAGCGACCAGTAGCGAGAGGATACTAATACGGTAAGTAGATCATATATTGATTCCATTTTTAGGTCAAAATCAGAGAGAAATTAGAGAGGTGGTTGCTAGGGTTTACAAAAGAAAAAGGGGGGAGTTGAGAGAGTTTAGGGGTGGCTGGGAAGAGAAAATGGGTTAGGGTTTCGGGGTAAGGGGATATAAGGAGATCAGTAGGTTTATTATGGACCGTTGATCATTTGAGATCAATGGATAAGATCAAAGGGAAACAGGGCGGGTTATTTGAACGGGTCCGATCGGATTTGTAAAGGGATCGTTTGGTCTAGGCTATAGGGAAGTGGGCTAGGTGTTTTGGGCTTGCCTTTGGTCCGAAAATTGGCCTTCACTTGGTCCAGATATTAAAGATACACAAAATTAATTTAAATAAATTATTAAAACGGCTAATAAATGAAAATTATTATTTATGAAATAAAAAGGCTTAAAAAATAACAAAAAATTATAAAAATATAGAATGTTATTTTTGAAAAAATAATATATGTAATGACGCGACTGGTCGTTTTGTGTGTTTGCATCCCGTTTTCCCTTTTGATGTTTGGTTTCGTTTCGGGAAGATTTCGGGTTGATTTAGACCCTTTGGCTCTTGGCTTAGGAGCCTAAGTTGATTATGTTGACAAATATTTGACTTTTCTCAAACGACCCCAGCATGGCATTTTGATGGATTTGATAGCGCTTCGTATCGTGATTTTGGACTTGAAAGTATGCCTGGAATCAAATTTGAAATTCTGTAGGTTGATTTGTATTGTTTTGCTGAAAATTGGCAATTTGAGGTTTAGAAGCTTGACTGTAGGTTTAACTTATGGCTATCGAGTTCGAAATTTAGTTTTGGGACTTGAAATAGGTCTGTCATGCTATTTAGAACTTGTATGCAAAATTTGGTGTCGTTTGGAGTTGATTTGATAGTATTCGGACGCTTGGTTGCAATTCTAGAGGTTCTTCAACTTTACATTGAAATTCATGCGTTTTGGTGTCCAATTCGTAGTTTTAGATGTTATTTTTGTATTTTGATCGAGCGAGCAAGTTCATATGATGTTTTTAGACTTGTGTGTATGTTTTGTTTGGAGCCCCGAGTGCTCGGATGAGTTTCAAATATGTCGCGAAATGATTTGAACTGAAAATAGAACAACTGACGTGCTGATGCCTCTGGTGTCACATTTGCTAACACCAGCGTTGCAATTTGCGACCTTAGCAGGAGGATCACAGGAATCGCAATTGCAATGCTAGGGTCGCAATTGCAAAGTTGACCTGGGCTGGGGTAGTTCGCATTTGCGATAATTTTTGTTGCTTTTGCGAGGGAAGCAGGCTTCGCAATTGCGAAGCCCATGTCGCAATTGTGACTTCCCACATAGGCTGTCAGTGCCGCATTTACGAGGCATTCTTCGCAATTGCGAACCCAGTGTCGCAATTTCGATAGCTGCAACTAAATAAAAGGTTAGAAAGTCAGGATTTTAGTCTCATTTCTAACATTTTAAAACTCTAGGCTCGGTAAGAGGCGATTTGGAGAGGGGATTTTCATCTACAAATATTGGGTAAGTGATTCTAATCAATTTTTAACTATATTTCATGAATATATCTTAGATTTAACATTAAATTTATGTGATTCGTGTTCTGCATTTCATATTGAAAAGAGTTATTGGTTAAATGGTTCTTGTTGCTTTTATTCTTCATTGTCTTACCAGTTTTGTCCGTATTTTGACTATTTTTGGTTCTCATTAATTGCTTCCCTCTTTTTATATTTATGCTTACAATTCTATCATTAGTTTACGTTATTAAATTGCTTCGTCATCATTCATTTCTCTGCTTTTCATCACCTCTCATTATTATATTTTTGTTCTGTTTATCATGTCCTAGTAGGTGTCTTGACCTGGCGTCGTCACTACTCTATCGAGATTAGGCTTGATACTTACTGGGTACCGTTGTGGTGTACTCATACCATGCTTCTGCACATTTTTGTGCAGATCCATATACATCTGCCCATGTTGGATGCTAGAGATTTATTGACTAGCTGCTTTTGGAAACTTCAATATATACCTGCTCGACGTCCGCAGGCCTCGGAGTCACCTTCTGTTTTTAGACATTCTATTGTCTATTTCTTGTTTCAAAACAGTATTGTATTACGAGATAATTAGTACCTTCTTGTAGAGCTTATGACTCTGTTCCACCAAGTTTTAGGGAAGTGTTGACTATTGTACTGTTGAGTTTTATTATAATAGTGTAATGGTTTAATTTGAGATTTAGTATTATTTTCGTTATTTCTCTATGCATGTTAGTCTTACCTAATCTTAGAGACTAGGTGCCATCACAACATCCTAAGATGAGAAATTGGGATCGTGACAATATAGTAAACGCAATTGTTTGTAGAATGTAAGCTATTGTTGCAAAATATATAAATAAAAGGTGAAAATGTAAATATAATTATATTCAGTGAAGTAAAATATTATAGAGTATACATATGGGTATAAACAATTAATTTAAATAACTCAAAATAATTTGAAGGAGTAACTAATAAATATTTAACAATTAAAAATGCAAGAAATCAATTTGAAAAGCTTTAAAAATTATAAAATCTACTTATATGATCTCTATAAATTGGATGGCAATGCAAAATAACATTTTGAAAGTATATGGAATACTTAAAAAAATATGAGGGTAAAATTGAGTATCAACAGTATAGACTGTGGTACTTATGGAGTTATCGTATGTATTTCAGTTTTCACCAATTGTTAGTTATTATTATTACTATTCTTCTCTTTATACTATTAAAAATGATTAATTAATTAGCTAACGTTCGCTTGCCTAGCAAGTGGATGTTAGGCACCATCACGGCCCCATGGTTGGGATTTTGGATCGTGACAAGTTGGTATCAGAGCACTAGGTTGCTTAGGTCTCACGAGTCATGATCAAGCTTAGTAGAGTTTAGAGGATCGGATCGGAGACGTCTACACATATCTTCTAGTGGCTATAGGGCTTTAGAAAATTTCACTTCTTTCTCTCTCTACCAAGCGACTTTAATCTATCACTAAAGTTTGAATCATTCTATTATTATTCTCTCGCAGATGGTGAGGACACGCACAACATCCACAACCGAGTAGGAGTTGGAGCCCTTAGAGCCCCCAGAGGCAGAGGCAGAGCTTAGCCTAGAGCCCATACCGCAGCACCTATTGCGGAGCCTCAGGTAGAGCAGGAGGAGGAGGTCTCTGTTCAGACCGTGCTAGTTGGACCAGCTCAGGTCCCAGAGGGGTTCATTGCTACCCTCATACTTCAGGATGCTCTAGTCCATCTGGTGGGCCTTATGGAGAGCATGGCCCCGACCAATGCATTTCTTGAGCACCAGCCGTCTCTCAGGCTGGGGGAGGAGCCTAAACTCCTGCTACTCACACTCCGGAGCAGATGGCTCACATATATCAGACTCCGATGGTTGCAGCAGTCAGAGCAGTTCAGCTTGTCATTGCTACATAGCCCAGTGAGGAACCCACCATGTCTTCAGAGGGGCTGAAGAGGTTGAACAAGTTCACCAAGCTCTTTCTTATTTTTTTTTGGTGGTACACCTTCTGAGGACCCACAGGATTACTTGGACCATTTCCATGAGTTTTTGCGCAACATAGGTATTGTGAAGTCCAATGGAGTCGACTTCGCAGTGTTTCAGATGACCGATTATACCAAGAGATGGTGGTAGGACTATGTTCAAGGCAGACCAACAGGTTAACCTCCACTCACTTGGGATAAGTTCTCATAGCTATTCTTGGAGAAGTTCATCCCATTTACTCTAAGAAAGGACTACCACAACCAGTTTGAGTGCTTACAATAGGGTAGCATGACTGTTACCCAATACGAGACCAGTTTATGGATATATCTCGCCATGCAGTTATCTTGATCCCTACTGAGAGGGAGAGAGTGAGGAGATTTATAAATGGCCTTACTTATGGTATTAGGTTTCAGATGGCCAAAGAGACTAATGATGATATTTCCTTTAACGAAGTTGTAGAGATTGCTAGACGGATCAAGAAGATTCGTGGTCAAGGCAGAGAAGTGGCATCTGAGAAGAGGCATCGTTATTCCGTTGGTTTCAGTGGTTCCAGATCTGGAGGCAGAGTTTCATTTGGTAGAGTCCATCCTCCCATGCCGATTTAGTCAGCGCTTCAGGCAACACAGGTGCTTCGGGCAGTCATGGTTCTTATGGGTCTCATCCTGAAAAGCCAGTATTCAGCACATTTTCAGCTCTTATTAGTTCACCATCGCTACAGAGTTACTACGGTAGTCATTAAGGTCACCAGGTTTCGTCTTAGACTCAGAAGTTACACCAGCTGAGGGATTGCTTTGAGTATGGCGACGCAAGTCATATCAAGAGGTATTGTCTTAGATTGAGGAGCAGCAAACCATAGTAGGGTACTCGTGCCATGATTCCGGCACCAGTTGCTCGACCACCCACTCAGCCAGCTAGAGGCAGGTTTTAGGCAGCTCGAGGTTTTGGTCAGGCCATTAGAGGTGGAGGCCAGCAAGTTAGAGGTCGTTTGAGAGATGGAGGTCAGAGTGTTAGGGCTCAGATCCGTTTCTATGCATTCCCAGCTAAACCTGAGATGGAGTCATCGGATGCGGTCATCACAAGTAATGTTCCAGTTTGCCATAGAGATGCATCAGTTCTATTTGATCCGGGTTCCATTATTCATATGTGTCATCCTGTTTTGCTTCGTATTTAGATATGTCTCGTGATTCTTTGAGTGCTCCTGTTTATGCATCTATGCCTGTTGGGGATTCTATTGTGGTAAACCAGGTATATCGTGCTTGTTTGGTCCCTATGAGAGCTACGAGACTAGGGTATACCTTCTATTGCTTGATATAGTGGATTTTGACGTAATCTTGGGCATGGATTGGTTGTCACCTTATCATGCTATTTTGGATTCTGACGCCACGATATTGACATTAGCCATGCCGGGGTTGCCTCAATTGGAGTGGAGAAGGAGTCCTAGCCATTCTACTAGCAAAGTTATTTCATATGTGGAGGCTCGACGTATGGTCGAGAAGGGGTGTTTGGCATATTTAGCCTATCTGTGATCCTGGTGCGGAGTTCCTTCCATGGATTTGGTTCTAATTGTGCACGAGTTCCCAGAAGGGTTCCCTACAGATTTACCAAGGATACCACCCGACAGAGATATCGAGTTCGACATTGACTTGGTTCCGGGCACTTAACCTATTTCTACCTCACCATACCATATGGCCCCAGTTGAGTTGAAAGAATTAAAGGAGCATTCGCAGGATTTTCTTGACAAGGGATTCATTAGACCTAGTGTTTCGCCTTGGAGTGCACCGGTGTTGTTTGTGAAGAAGAAGGACAGAACCATGAGGATGTGTATAGATTATCGGTAGTTGAACAAAGTCACTATCAAGAACAAGTATATGTTGCCGAGGATTGATGATTTTTTTTACCAGCTTCAGGGTGCCAAGGTGTTTTCCAAGATTTACTTGAGAGCTAGCTACCATTAGTTGAAGACTAAGGCATCGGATGTCCCTAAGATAGTTTTTCGGACTGGGTATGGTCACTATGAGTTTTTAGTGATGTCATTGGCATGATTGATACCCCAACAGCCTTTATGGATTTGATAAACCGGGTGTTCAAGCCCTATATATATTCCTTTATGATCCTCTTCATTGATGATATTTTGGTTTACTCCCGCAGTCGAGAGGAGCATGGGCGACATCTTCAGATCGTACTTCAGACTTTGAAGGATCATCAGTTATATGCCAAGTTTTCAAAGTGTGAGTTCTCGTTGGATTCAGTTGCCTTTTTGGGCCATGTTGTATCTTCCAAGGGCATTAAGGTAGATTCTAAAAAGATTGAGGCAGTCCAGAACTAGACTAGACCTACTTCAATTATAGAGATTCGTAGCTTCTTGGGTTTGGCGGGTTGTTATCGCTGATTCGTGGAGGGGTTTTCATCTATCTCAGCCCCATTGACCAAGTTGAACCAGAAGGGTGCTCTTTTCAGATGGTCCGACAAGTACGAGTTGAGCTTTCAGAAGCTCAAGACTGCATTGAGTACAACTCTAGTGTTGTGTTTCCTACAGGTTCGGGATATTACACCCTGTATTGTGATGCATCGCGTATTAGGCTTGGTGCGGTGTTGATGCAAGACGGTAGGGTGATTGTCTACACGTCTCGGCAGTTGAAGGTTCATAAGAAGAATTACCTTGTGCATGATTTAGAGTTGGCATCTATTGTTCAAGCGCTGAAGATTTGGAGGCACTATCTATATGGCGTTCCATGTGAGGTTTATACCGACCATCGGAGTCTCCAGCTCATGTTCAAGCAGAAAGATCTTAATTTGTGGCAGCAGAGATGGTTGGAGTTGCTGAAAGACTATGATATCACCATATTATATCATTCTGGGAAGGCCAATATAGTGGATGATGCATTGAGTAGGAAGGTTGAGAGCATGGGTAGTTTGGTATATTTACCGATAGCAGAGAGGCCACTAGCCATGGATGTTCAGATTTTGGCCAATCGATTTGTGAGATTGGATGTTTCGGAGCCTAGCCGGGTTCTTGCTTGTGTTGTGGCACAGTCTTTGTTGTTGGTGCGTATCCAAGCTTGCCAGTTTGATTGATTCAGATATTAGAGATACTAGAGTGAAAGTGGGAGCGCATCACTATGAATTTTTTGGTAGGCTTACCACAGACCTTGAGGAAATATGATGCAGTCTGGGTTATTGTAAACCAATTGACTAAGTCCGCACCACTTCATTCCAGTGATGACTTCCTATTCTTTAGAGCGGTTGGCTCAGATTTACATCCGGGAGATTATTCGCCTGCACGGCTTGCCTATATCCATCATTTCTGACTGAGGCACACAGTTCACATTGCATTTTTGGAGATCTATGCAGCACAAGTTGGGTACGCATGTCGAGTTGAGTATCGTGTTTCATCCTCAGACAGACGGACAGTCAGATTGCACTATTTAGATCTTGGAGGACATGTTATGTGCTGGTGTTATTAATTTTAGAGGTTCATGGGACCAGTTCTTACCTCTAGATGAGTTCACCTACAACACAACTATCAGTCGAGCTCCAAATGGCTCCGTACAAGGCCTTATATCGGAGGCGATGTCGTTTGCCGACTGGTTGGTTTGAGTCTGGAGAGGCTAGATTATTGGGCACTGATTTGGTCTGTGATGCTATGGAAAAGGTTAAGGTGATTCAAGAGCGACTTCATACAGCTCAGTCCTGGAAGAAGAGTTATGCAGACCGGAAGGTTCGAGATGTGACTTATATGGTGGGTGAGAAGGTTCTTCTCCGAGTGTCGCCTATAAAGGGCATGATGCGGTTTGTGAAGAAGGGCAAGCTGAGCTCGAGGTTTATTGGCCGTTCAAAATCTTGGAGAGAATTACGGAGGTTGCTTATAGGCTTGCATTGCCTCCTAGCCTTGAAGGGGTACATCGGGTATTTTACGTTTTCATGCTTCGGAAGTACCATGAGGATAGATCAAATATTTTGGACTTCAGCACGCAGCTTGATGAAAATCTGACCTATAAAGAAGAGTCGATAGCTATTCTAGACCGGCAGGTTAACAAGTTGAGATCTAAGAGTTTTCCTTCCATGAAAGTGCAATAGAGAGGTCACCCGATTGAGGAGGCTACGTGGGAGTCTGAGTCTGATATGCAAAGTAGATACCCCTACATTTTCACCAGTCCAGGTACTTTTCTATGTCAGTTCGAGGACGAACATTTTTTTAGAGGTGGAGAATGTGACGACCTGAAAGGCTATTTTGAGCACTAGCATTAATTTCAGTGTTCCGAGACCTCTTATAGCTCCAATTGATATTTCTTGATTTGTGTGCATGGTCCGTATCATTTTCTGGAAAGTTTTTACGTAAAAATTTTGAAGAAAAAGTGATTTTTGGCTTAAAATGAGATTTGGTTGACCACAGTCAACATTCTTAGTAAACGATCTCAGATCAGTGTTTTAATGATTCTGGTGGGTTCGTATGATATTTCTGGACTTGTGTGCACGTTAGGGGTTCAGGGTGACCCGAGTGCATTTTGGCAGGTTATGTGAAAAATTATGATAATGAGTTTTAAAGTTGAAAATTATGAGTGGACTCTTATTATTTGATGTTATTTTGATGACTTGAGATAGCGAGCAAATTTGTAGGATGTTATTATACTTATGTGTATGTTCAGTTTGGAGCCCCTTGGGTGAGTTTTGGGTGTGTATCAGATGAGTTTGGATGATTTTTGAACTGCTGGTGCAAGCCTGCAGATATCGCATATGTGATGTCAGGCTCGCATTTGTGAGCCTCGCTTTTTGCGGTCAAACGATCACATTTGCAAAAAGGGCTGGGGGCTTAAACTTCGCTTTTGTGAAAAATTGTTTGCATTTGCGGACCAAGCTGAGAGTGCATTTGCGACACAGTGTCTTGAGAGTGAGATTCGCATTTGCAAAGTGTTGGTTCGCATTTGCGATGAGGAGCACCTCGCATATGCGAACAAAATGTCGCATTTGCAACTTCACTAGGCCTGATACACTGATCACATTTGCAATCAGTGTGTCGCATATGCGGAGTTCGCATTTGCGAACAAGTGTTCGCAAATACGATACTTGCAGCTCGGTTAGAGAGGGAAAAATCAGGAGTTAGCTCATTTCACTCAATTTTTCAACCCCAAACACTCTAGCAGCAATTTTTGAAGAACTCTTTCTCCCCAAAATCATTGGCAGGCAACTCTAATTCATTTTCTATCAATTCCCCGTTACTTTTCATGAGTTTTAACATCAAATCTAGGAATTTTATGGTAGAAATTAAGGATTTTGAGTAGAATTTAGAGATTTATAAAATTAAAATTTAGGCCTTAAATTGAGGTCGGATTGTGAAACAAATCACTTAACTGGGCTCGAGGGCGAATAGGTAATCGAGTTTCGGTCCGGATCTCGGATTCTGACCAAGCGAGCACGGGGTTGACTTTTGTTAACTTTTTCAATTTCATCAAAGATTGAACCTTTTTTCATTCGTGGGTAGTTTCTAAAGCTTATTTTGAATTGTTTGAATGATATTTGGCTAGATTTGGTTGGTTTAGAGGCTTGTTCAAAAGGAAACGCCGTGGTTGATTATTGAGTTGGTTGCGTAAAGAGGTAAGTGTCGCGTCTAGCTTTGACTTGAGAGAATAGGACTTGTTGGTCTATTTGATACATGAATTATGTGGGGAAACGGCATATATGCGAGGTGACGAGTGCATATGCGATGTCATGGGTTAAAGCATACAGGTTGGGGCTATCTAGCTTTGTGTCATCACTTATTCTATGTTATCTCTCGTTATATGTGTTGATTGCTATATGATCTTATTTGTTATCCATGCCTTACTTGTTACCTGTCAATTATTTGTTATCTATTTTGATTTATTCATTTCTTGCTCAAATATTTGCTTGCCTGTTGTATGTTCCTACCTGTATTAATTGTATATCTTCATTATCTCATGTCTTTACTTGCCTTATTGTCTATACGTTACTTGTTGTACTTTATCATATTATATTTGATTGTGTGAGTTATTTAGTTATTCTTGTATTAATGAATTGTCGAAGTTTGTGATTACGAGGTATTGGTTATTCTCTGTTTGTACTGATAATTCATTGGTGTTCCATACATTTCATTTCCCTTTTGTGTTAAGATTTATGTTGTTGGTTGTGTTGAGTTGTATATGCTTATGAGTTGATATTGGGTGCACATCGCAACATATTGAAATGAATTAATAATGGGAACGGGTTGCATGTTGCAACATATATTAATATAATATTAAGATCAGATTGCACGCCGCAACAGATATTGTGAAATGATATTGGGATCAGTTTGCCCGTCGCAACAGATATTGTGATAAATGTTGGGATATGGTTGCACGTTGCAACAGAGTATGATATGTTGTAGCTGTTTGTAGTTGTAGTGTTTTATCTTGGTATTGTGATATGATATTTGAGATCATTTATTCTAGCGCCCTCTGGTAGTTGGCCTTCGAATCCGTTTTTATGAGTTTACTGCTTTATCTTTGTTTCTGTATTCTGTTATTATTATTCGTACATGTTTATAGTGAGTGTCCTATCATAGCTTCGTGACTACTTCGTCGAGGTTATGCTCGACACTTACAAAGTACATGGGGTTAGTTGTACTCATATTACACTTCTACGCTTCTGCACTACTTATGCAGATCCCGGTGTTGGTTCCAACGGTGCGTAGAGGAGTTCGCTTGAATTAACTTGTTAGGAGACTTGAGGTAGAGTTGCTTGGCATCTGCAATCCCTAAGTCCCCTTCTATCTTGTTTTATTGTGATTCTAGTTTCAGACAATGTATTTCATTTCAGACCATGTTTGTAGTATTCTAGACACTCATGTATTTGTGACACCGAATTTCTGGGGTTATTATAGATCGTGGTATTTATGGAGTTATCGTATGTATTTCAGTTTTCACCAATCGTTAATTATTATTACTATTGTTCTGCTCTTTAAAATGTTAAAAATAGTTAATTAATTAGCTAATGTTGACTTGCCTAGCAAGTGGATGTTAGGCGCCATCACGGCCCCATAATTGAGATTTCGGGTCGTGACATATTCAATATAAAATAGAACCAGAAAGCGATAAAATACGAATAAAATAATATCAAAACACAAACAAATATGCCCAGCTTCATCACCGCACGCTTAAATCGTTTTTCATCCTCAAACAAACTATAACTATAATAGACGAAATAAAACCAAGCTCTAACCATTCAAAGAATACTACAACCTATGATCATAGTTGATTGCAACTAGGAGTGTCAATAGTTCGGTTCAGCCGGTTATTTTATAAAATTTGTGCCATACTAATTTTTCGGTTGCTCTATTATGTACAACCAAAATTAAACTTTTCGAAACCGTCCCAATCATGTTGGTTTCTCTTCGGTATCGGTACAGTTCGGTTAAATTTTGGTATTTTTTTAAATGTCATATAAAAGTCACTAGTAAAAGTAAAATGCAATAACATACATATTTTTATAGGACTTAGCAAAACTCTAGACAGTTTTACTGTATAAATGGTGATGAATTAAGAAAACATGAAAGATGACCATATAGATCTATCAACTACTCTACAACAATATAAAAGAAACTAAGCAAAGACAAAAAAGAAATCACACGAGTAGACAGATATTAACCAAATTGGGACTCAAGAATAAAGTCTATAGAAGATTAAATATTCAAAAAGATAAGTCTATATCATACAAAAGGAAACATATTCAATACATTTAGTTTGCTACTCATAATCGCTAGAATACTTTGTGTCTTGCTAGTGAATATGCTGAAAATAATTTTATTTCAGTAGGATTAGCATAATAGGTTTAGGAATTCGAATTTTGATTTTAATTACTTGTTGGCTTATAATCATTTTTATAATTTCAAAGGCCAAGGAAAGATTTAATGCATTATTATTTTTAAATTTAATATATAAATATATTTTTTATATGTAAATTTATTCGGTACGGTTCAGTATTTTTTTTGATTTATTAATTAAAAACCTACCCTAGTTATCGGTACGGTTGTAGATTTATATAAAAACTTACGGTTTTATTAAAAGAAACCTAAAATTCTGTTCGGTGCGGTACGGTTCGGTCGGTTTTTAAATATCCATTGACACCCCTAATTGCAACAGTCATACTTCCTAATTCTCATGTCAAATTCATTCAAAATATTCAAATCACTTGTATAACAAGCTCTCAATAGCCTAGCTTCAACGACTAACTCAATGTCACAAAGCACTTATGGCTTGAACACTCACATCAACTGAGAAGTCTAATAACATTACCTATTAATTGTGAAACCATATCCCCTTACAACAAAATCGAATAGAATAAGCAGTCGACACATTCAAATCAAATGCTCAAATATACTTTAAGGACTCATACACATGAAAGAAGTTAGTCACTCTCACAAAGAAGTCATATGCACGTAAATGGTACCATAGGCTCGCCCACTATGTAAACCTCTACTAATGTAGACCCCCTCAGTTTAAATCAAAATTAGGACTTTGTCAAGGTTATAACACGGGCTACCGAATGGATAGGATATATTTAGAAATAGTGACTAATCCTCCTAAGCACTTTAACACATCACATAGTCAACTTTAAACACAACTTTCTTCACTCCACTTTCAAACATCACAAGCAAGATCACCCTAAAAGTGTTCCCTCTTTCTTTAAGCACTATTTTAACTCATATTCACTAGTAAGAATAAAGACGTACTTTTTTTTTTAATTGGCTATTCCTTAAATTCTTTTTTTGTAGATTTTTCTCTTGTTTTGGTCTCTTATTTTTCGTGTACTTTTCACTCCCCGTTAATGGTATATTTCTTAAGATACAAGTTCACCTTTCTTCCTTTCATTAGTTTCACTCAACCATGATCCTATTTTCCTTCTTACTTTTTTCTAGCACTCACTTTTACAATTCAAGTGCATTAAGAAGTAAAATGATTAAAATAATTTAATTAAAAACTAAAGGATATAGACTAGTAATGCAGGTGCAAAGCAAATATCTACATGCTCAACAGGGCTAACTATGGATGATTTTATTTGCAGTAGTAATAAGCTCAACAAAAGGTTGAATAAGGCCTAAAATTATTTTTCAAATCGAGCAACACCTAGAATTTCGCTTCAACTCACATGTCGGACAAGTTCTAGACTCAAGTGCAAAAATATGAACTGTACAAAAATTTCATCATACATGGAACATGACTCACTAAGGACGATCGCATTGCGACTCTTAAATTAAAGCAATTACTTACGAAGCCAAAAAATATTAAGCATGAAGCACAAAGTGAACACAAGTAAAAAAAAAAAAAAAAAGCATATGTGTCACAAAACATGCTATCATAAAGGCATCATCAAAAGTATCAAAACATTGGATGGTAATACACATGCCAAGGCCTAAATATGCAATTATCAAACAAGTCAAAAGGCACCTAAGAATCATATTATTCTTCATCCTTTTGTTTCCTAAATCCTAATCTACTCTAAAAATAAAATTCATGTTTGAAGTTACATCCCATGAAAAACAATCGAGGCACGAATAAAAATTATGGGGAATTATTACTACACAAAGAAAACAAAAGAAGACCTATTTTTGTAATTTTCTATTTTTTTATTTTTTGTAGTTTTATTTAGACTCAATCCCTCAAGAAAACTGTGTAGGAGATCCATCGTCGTGAAAAATCTAATATTTTTCAAGATTTTTTTCTGTTTTTTTATTATTGATTTTTTTAATTTAAAGCTACTAAAACTACTAAAATTGCTAAAGCTAATATACTACTCCTAAGTGATTTTTTTGACTTTGACACACCCCTTAAGAAAATACTAACTCCTAGAGAAAAAAAGATGTATTCACTAAATTACCCTTAATTAAAATCTGTATATTGTTACCTTGACAAATTGGGATATGTAAATAAGGACAATTTTGAAAAAATAAAATTAACTCCTTCTTGATTATATAAAAAGATATTTATTTTGGACCAAAATAAAAAAGTCAAACGGTCACTTATTATGGACCGGAAGGAGTAATAGACTAATGAAGTAACTAAAATCAAGAAGCTACAAATAAAAAACTAAGAAGTTAACATGATTACTAACTATACTAACTATCCGAAGGAAGTTCCCCACTCTATAATTAAGAAGTGCAGTGTCCCTAACATATAATCAAAGTAAAAAATAGAGGGTGAGAAAAGGAACTCTCTGGAAGTCCAAAGGCCGAAGCACTAACAGTCCATGGAGTACTTAGACTTCTCTCAGGTATAGTCTTTTGTGGGGGCACACACACTTAGTTCTAATCATCTAGCTCGCTTTTGCACAAATCATATGGTCGTACTTCCCATGCTCATACTCCTACAAATAACACAATAAAAGATAAATAAACAAATAAAAATAAAAAGAAAGCAACAAAGTTGAATTGCCTCCCAACAAGCGCCTAATTTATAGTTGCGGCCCGACATGAACCACTTGCTCAAATTGGACGCTTTCGCTTCCTCCTCCTATCGAATTTTGCCTTCTAATGTGCTCTAGAAGGCAAATCATTAAAAAATCATTATTAACTTCTCATCTTAAAAAACTAAAAAAATAAAATATATATGAACTGTTGTGTGATATTGTATTCATAAAATTTCTTTCTTTTATGCAGGATAATATGTTAAATAAGAATACATACACAAGCAATACTCCTGGTTTAATAAGAATATGGATCCACATATGCTCTTAAATTAGATAACTCATACATAACAAATTACGTATTACTATTATTTATAACATTATTATAATGTCTACAAGACTAGTTTAGTAATGCTAGCAATTTTTGTTCATTATTAGTAATAATAATACAATCATTATTGTAGTTTTGCAAAATTAGTTCGTGAATGAAAGAAATGGTCCTCTAAACGGTCAAATTTCATAATTCTCTGCCTTAACAACATGAGAATGCGCGTAGATGAGTAGTCCACACCTGTTCTTTAATGCAAGCCGAAAAAAGAGTTCACTAATTTAATTAAACTCTTTTTTTCTTTTTCTGAAGAAAATCTAGCTGCCTTTCTCTCTCTAGAGGCAAAAATCCTCAGATGTTACTCTCTCTCTCTGTCTCTTTGTAAATCATTACATACACTTGGAGTGTATGTAAATACACCAAAAACCCTAGAGTAACTCTCCGATCGATCTCCATGGCCAGCGAACATGAAGCCTCCGATTATTCAATTAACTGATTTCAGCTGATTTTCTTCCATTTATTTTTTCGAAGTTTCATTATTCGTGTTTGCTGGGATTGGTGTGTCGGTTGTTGGAAGAAATGTATAAGAACCAGCTACAGGAGCTGGCACAGAGGAGTTGCTTCAACTTGCCGTCCTACACATGTATAAGAGAAGGTCCCGATCACGCGCCGCGGTTCAAGGCGACGGTGAACTTCAACGGCGAGATTTTCGAGAGTCCTAACTACTGCTCCACACTTCGTCAGGCCGAGCACTCCGCCGCTGAGGTTGCACTCAATGCACTCGCTAGTCGTGGTCCTTCTAACTCCCTCGCTGCTAGAATTCTCGTGAGTTAATTTTCAAATTTTAGGGTTTTTCCGTAATTGTTTATGTGTGGCATTTATGGTTTTGTATTGGGTTGAGTTCAGCTGTATAAGGAATGCTGATCTTCTATTGAAAGAGGTTGGGTAGAATGGTTAATTCGTCTTTTTGAGGCGGTGAGGTAGCAGAAATGTTCATAAGCTTCAATGACTTTGCCATTATTAGCCTAAAAGTAAGCATTGATTGGTAACCTGTAAAATAGTGACTATCATGCCATAACTGGTTAATTATACTGACGGTGTAAAAAAAAATTGTCAGTGCATATAATTGAAATCCTGAGTCTTTTTTCTAGTTGAAGTTGTAGGAGAGCTGTGTCTAAGATATTTGGCTGTTGGATTCTCGGCTTCTTATATGGTTGTGAAATTGTATCTAATGTAATTTGACGGATTTAAGTTTTGTTTTGAATATGCATTTTTTTCAGCAACTGTAAAGTCTGTCAAATTACGTGACTGTTGCGTGACTTGAAGTGTTGAACACTTCTTTTTGGAAGTTCTGGAACCATATGTACATAATGTGCATTTTAGAGTTAAATGTGGATATAGCTAGAACTTGAAATTTATCAACGCACAATTTTAGAATTTGACACATACAATGGCCTATCAATGTGTATCATGTGTTACTGTCTGTTCTGTCTCCACTTTCTCCTGCCTAAGTTTACATCAATAGGTTTGGGATAAATCATTTTTAAGCTGTAATATTTTGATATTCTATGACTTGATGCTTCACTCAGGAGGGCTTCCTAGTGATTTTCTAATTATCTGTTATCCACATTCTTTTCGTCAAGATTCATTTCTATTGCTGGAAAGTCTCTCTTGCATATGTCAAACTTAAGCTTACCTTTTAGCTTTAATTGTAAAAAATGTCAAACTTAAGCATATTTGATTTTTATCTTTAAGTTGGATGTTTAAAATATTATAATGAACTATAATAATATCATAATGATATATGATTTAGGCCTTTGAGACCGAAGTAACATGTGGACTTGGACGGGGAATGGACTCATATTTTGGGAAGTGTACACTCATATTATGCGTCTCTTAATGTGGATTATACTCAGCACATTACAGATGATAGAGTAGGCATTTGCATTATTCTTTTAGGAGTAGAAACTGGGGAGTCAGAACAACAGAAGTGGGACTCTTCTAGTGGAAGTGGTTCAATCATAATGATAGAGTATAAGTGAAACAATGAAATTGGTGGTTGAGTAGTTAATATCATTCACGATACTTCATATTGTTGAACTTTTGATAAGTGAAGTGGTCCTAGCTAAGTTGGGTCTTGTCATATTTTGGAAAGTCTACACTCATATTAGGCATCTCTTAATGTGGATTATACTCAGCACATTACAGATGATAGAGTAGGCATTTGCATTATTCTTTTAGGAGTAGAAACTGGGGAGTCAGAACAACAGAAGTGGGACTCTTCTAGTGGAAGTGGTTCAATTATAATGATAGAGTATAAGTGAAACAATGAAATTGGTGGTTGAGTAGTTAATATCATTCACGATACTTCATATTGTTGAACTTTTGATAAGTGAAGTGGTCCTAGCTAAGTTGGGTCTTGTCATATTTTGGAAAGTCTACACTCATATTAGGCATCTCTTAATGTGGATTATACTCAGCACATTACAGATGATAGAGTAGGCATTTGCATTATTCTTTTAGGAGTAGAAACTGGGGAGTCAGAACAACAGAAGTGGGACTCTTCTAGTGGAAGTGGTTCAATCATAATGATAGAGTATAAGTGAAACAATGAAATTGGTAGTTGAGTAGTTAATATCATTCACGATACTTCATATTGTTGAACTTTTGATAAGTGAAGTGGTCCTAGCTAAGTTGGGTCTTGTCATATTTTGGAAAGTCTACACTCATATTAGGCATCTCTTAATGTGGATTATACTCGGCACATTACAGATGATAGAGTAGGCATTTGCATTATTCTTTTAGGAGTAGAAACTGGGGAGTCAGAACAACATAAGTGGGACTCTTCTAGTGGAAGTGGTTCAATTATAATGATAGAGTATAAGTGAAACAATGAAATTGGTGGTTGAGTAGTTAATATCATTCACGATACTTCATATTGTTGAACTTTTGATAAGTGAAGTGGTCCTAGCTAAGTTGGGTACTGTAAAAACAACTGGTATCTTGTGTCTTTTGTGAAATAAGAGAAATGGATGAAGATGGTGACTTGTTATTTATTAAGTGCAGTACTTGATATCATGGAAAGAGTTATTGTTCATTAATATAATGTATTGGTTTTCTCTTCTTTACTAGTTTCCCCGGGCTTGGTCTAGTGAGTAAGAGCGCTGCGAGTAATGTATGGGTTAGGTGCACGTCAAGTCATAGACAAAAGTGTGGTATTTAAGTGGAGAAAATAGAGGGCCTGGCACATTATCCACCGAGTTGCAAACCTTGCGTCCAAAAGAAGACACATATTTTGCTTTGTATTGTTAAATCATCTTTGTTGAGAAATTTGTGGTTTGGTGAACTTAGTTCCTTTTGTTTAGGGTTTAGGGTTTAGTTCCTTAAGTTTTATCTTCATATCAAAAAAGAAGTTCCTTATGTTTTTATCTTAGAGCTAGACAGGTCTAAGTTTCCCAGACCGATATCTCTAAGAATTACTGCCATCATTAATTCTGTTCAATTTTTTTTTAGAAGTATAGATTTTTTTCTCTTATTGTATTGGTGCATTTTTTAGGTATAGATCCTGTAATGTCATAGAGGAGATTAAAAACCCATTTTTACATATGTATAATGTGGCCCATCGATGTCTTTGCAACGGAAACACCTATATATTGGTGTTTGTACTATATAGGGATGTGTAAAATTCACCTAGTCATTAGAGATGTAGCTGCCAAGTATTGGCACAAATCTTTCTGCAGGCTCATACTTATGATTGGTTATTTGCTTCATTAGCAAAAAGAAAAAGAAAAACTAATGATTTGTTGTTTGCTTTCGTCATGCTTATTTTCCAATTCTGTTATCTACAATTTGCAGGACGAGACGGGGGTATATAAGAATCTGCTACAGGAAGTTTCACAAAGAGTAGGAGCATTATTGCCAACATATACAACTTTTAGGTCCGGTGTAGGACACCTTCCCATCTTTACCTGCACAGTAGAATTGGCAGGCGTCACATTTACGGGTGAGCCAGCTAAGAATAAGAAGCAAGCTGAAAAGAATGCAGCAATGGCAGCCTGGTCATCTCTGAAACTATGTAAGTTATCTGAATACCTACTGAGCTAATTGATATTTGCTGGATAAAATTATAACTTCGGAAATCTTATTTCTTTATGAAGAGAGACTCTAAAGGTGTATCGGGGCTTATGCCCCCCCCCAAAAAAAAAAATGGCCATTTCATGCTTGTGGAGGGAGTAGCCTTCCACTCTCTACTGTTCAACTCTCAGAATTAGAAATTTTTTCCATCTTTTGTACATATGAGAGGCTGTGTGTGCCATATTTTGCTTGCGCATGATTACGGAACTAATCTCATCCCCAAACAAGTTGGGGTCGGCTTTATGAATCCTCACTGACCATGTTTCATCTTAGCCCAATATAACTCAAAATATGATAAAAATAAAAAGTACTAGAAGTTCTCTATATATTCTATTGGCATAAAAATCTCAGATAGGGTTAAGCTCCTAGAAAGCATAATTCTAAAGTAAATGTACCAACATGTCTAGAGCATATATTCCCTCCTAATTGATATTGCTTATGTAGATCTTTTTCATTCGTTGTGCCCTATCTTTTGCTAAATTTGCATGGATTCCAAGAAATTGTAGGTTTTTCAAGACAACTTCCTTCGATATGATTTTAGGTCTATCTCATTCCTTTTTTAGCACTTTCATCTAAATTGCTCGGACACGGGTGCGTGTATTCAGCTAAAAATAATTCAAAAAATAAAAATATAAAACTATTTCTAAATTATGAGAAATTTTATGGAATACTTATGTATAGATTGTAAAGCGTGAATTTCTTTTTTATTCTTAAATTGTAGATAAGTAAAGGATTGATTTCCTAGATGAGGTATGCTATTCTCTTTAAATACCTAGTTTTGATTCTGGTTTCGGCAATCAAATTGTATCTCGGACAAAATCGTCACTTGTCAAGTGTTGTTTGGTCTGAAAAGGCAAACAATCAAGGAGCTCCCAAGCGCTAGTTAAGTTAGGCTTTGCTAACGTACGCCGGAAGCCATGGCTTGCCGGAAACGGCGGGTACCTCCAGCACCGATCTCTTCTTCGACAACACGAGAGGAACAACGATTAGTTACACCTGATTTTGGTGTCCCTCAAGCAATTATCCCACTCCAACTAGCTACTTGGATCCCAAGTACGAGCAACTCAGTGAATCAACCGGCGCCGGAGAAGAAGGCAGAAACGATTCAACAGAATAAGGCTCCAGATCCACTTATAGCAGATTCTCATGTAGCAGCTAGAAAATTTGTCTTCTCAGCTGGATCGAAAGAGATTACGCCATCTATGGTAGACATAGTGAAAGGTAATCGATCTAAACAACAAGGGATGCAACTGAATTTCTTTCTACTAGTGATGAAGGATGGAATTAAGATGGTAAAATTGAATCCTATCGAGCTAAATGAACAATGCTAGAATTGGAAGTGTGCCCTAATCGGGTATGTTCTCGGTGGAACTCCGGCCTTCAAAGAAATGCTACAGTTTGTTTGTGGTGTATGGAAATCCGTGGCTACTCCGAAGGTATTTCTTCACGACGATGGCTACTTTATTTTTCGATTTGAATCTATGGAGGATAAATCTTTGGTTATGCAAAATGGACCATATACATTCTAAAATAGACCTATGGTACTTAAGGATTGGGAGCCTGATTTTCACTTCCAAAATGAATCATTAAGAGTAATATGGGTGGTGTTTCCTGGACTCCCTATTCACTACTGGACAGAAGGGAACTTAGGAAGAATAGCTAGCTCTATAGGCAAACCTATTTGCATTGATAAGCTGACTGCACATAGTGAGAGAGTTTCATACGCTAGAATTCTTATTGAAATGGACATCACCCAGCCACTCCCTGATGTGCTATAATTGAAATGCCCGATGGTAGTGTTTGGGAACAATGCATTGAGTAGGAATGGAGACCCAAATTTTGCCAAGAGTGTTGTCAGTTTGGTTTCACTAGTGACTGCAATAAAGAGCAGAAACCTTCAGTCGAGACACACGGGCAGAATCCTGCAAGGAAGAGAAACAGGAAGAAAAGAAGATTGTGCAGCCTCAATGGATAGCTAAGCCACCGGAAAAGCAGGAAAAAGACACTCATGAGCCTCCATCCCAAATGCAGATATCTCATAGAGGGAAACATGTTGTTTATCAAGGTGATGCTCACCAAGATGATAGTGATTCAGATGTAGATATGGATTATGCAGAGTTGGTGGAGCTGAATCATTTTGCACCTCTAAAAATTCAGGAAGGAAAGTTGACCGCAAAAGGTGGAAAAAGTGGCAAGGGACCTATGACAATTAAACAAGGGGGTCATAAAGTGGAGGAAATGCAGGGTAATAACCCTAAAGTAAACCTCCCTCCATGATAGTTTGCTCTTGGGCTTAATAAGCTCTTTAAGCAGAAAGGACTAAAGGACTTTTTGCTACATAATAAAGTAGAGTTAATAGGTTGTCTTGCACCTAGAGTCAAGTCAAATAAGGCTGGGAATATCACAAGAAAGTTAGGGGTGGACTGGAAGTTTGTTACAGATTACACCCATGCATCTAATGGCAGAATTTGGGTAGGATGGAAGCCTAGTAATGTGGTTCATTGCCAAGTGATGGATAAAAACTCTTCATTTGCTTGTCTGATATCGTTTGTTTATGGATTTAATACAATTGCAGCAAGGAGAGAGTTATGGGTTCAGTTAAGATCTTTAAATAGTGGAGTCAGTGGTCCTTGGTTGGTTCTTGGTGACTTCAACAATGTTCTCTCAACAGAAGACAGAATGAATGGCGTGCCTGTCCATATATCTGAAACAATCGACTTCCAGAGTTGTATAGAAGATCTTGGTTTGGGTCAAATAACTAGAAGAGGTTATAGCTTCTCATGGTGCAACAAAAGGGAAGCTCCAGCTAGAATTTATAGTCAAATAGATTGGGCCTTTGGTAATGCTGATTGGATCCAGCTATATGGGAATATTGAAGCTGATTATCTAAATCCTGGTTGCTCTGACCATTCGCCAATTCTACTTAATACAGTAACCAGAAGAATTACAGTTAAGAGACCTTTTAGATTGCTTACGGCATTGCTACAACAAGAAACCTTTAAAGCTTCCGTGATGAAAACTCGGGAGCAAACTATATCTGGGCACTCTATGTTTGTATTGTGGAGGAAACTTAAGTTGCTGGAGATTAATATAAAAGAAATGAATAGAGAATTCTCTACACTAGAAGGCAGACTTGATGAATTGAACAAGAGACTCAAGGACATACAAGATGAACTGGCTCAAGACTTAGTTAATAACCAGTTGATCACAGATGAGAAGGATACTCTGATGCAATTGGAGAAATGGGAAGCCATACATGTAAGGGTGCTAAGGCAAAAATCTAGAGCAACTTGGATTGCTTATGGAGACTCCAATACCAAGTTCTTTCATGCTCACTTAAAAGCAACGCAAGCTAGAAATAGAGTGTCTTGGATATACAATGAAATGAGCAGGGGATAAAAGTTACAGATCCAATGCAAGTACAATAGGAGTTTATACTTTTCTTTCAGAAGTTATTGGGCGATTCTGCAACTGAGCTACCATGTATTGATGTTAACGTAGCCAGGGATGAACCATGCCTCACCTTATCACAACAACAACAACAATTGTTACTACCTGTAACCGGAGTGGATATTTTGGAAGCACTAAAGGAAATACCTAATGATAGGGCCCCTGGTATTGATGGATTTCCAGTAGATTTTTTCAAAGAGTTTTGGCATGTCATAGGGGATGAAGTCACTACAGCTATACTTCAATATTTTGAGAATGGCAAGCTTCTAAAAGCAATCAACTGCACAACAGTCACCCTTGTGCCAAAGGTAGCTAATCCCACTTATGTGAAAGATTTTAGACCCATTGCCTGCTGCTCTACTATTTACAAACTGATCTCTAAAATCTTAACTGCTAGACTAAAAACAGTGGTAGATCAGATAGTGGGAGCGTCTCAGTCTGCTTTTATAGAAGGGAGGAACATACTAGACAATGTCATTATCGCCCATGAATTAATTAAAGTATATTCACAGGGTGTGTCTCCAAGGTGTATGATCAATGTGGACATTGGAAAGGCATATGACTCAGTTGAATGGAGCTTTCTGAGAATGGTGCTCATTGAGTTTGGCTTCCCTTATAAGTTTGTAAATCTGATAATGAGTTGTGTAACCACTGTGAGTTATTCATTGCTGATAAATGGAGGATTTACCACAAAATTCCCAGCAAAACAAGGCCTAAGACAAGGAGATCCGATGTCCCTTTATCTTTTTGTGTTAGCTATGGAATATTTACACAGATCTCTGAAGCAACTTAGATTCAATCCTGATTTCAACTACCATCCTAAGTGTGCTAGGTTGAATCTTGTCCACATTTTGCGTTGCGGATGATTTGATTATGTGTTGCAGGGCTGACAAAGTCTCTGTCCAGCTTATGCTGAAGAGTTTTGACTGCTTTTCTGCAGTTTCTGGTCTCAAAGCTAATTTGGAAAAAAGTTCATTATATGTTACTGGGGTTTCTACTGATTTTAGGGATCAACTTCTATCTGAAATGCACTTCTTGCTAGGGGTTATGCCTTTCAAATATTTGGGAGTCCCCCTCTCTCCCAGAAAACTAACTGTTAGTCAATGTATGCCATTGGTGGACAAGATTATAGCTAGAGTTAGATGCTGGACATCCAAGTTTCTATCATACAGTGGTAGACTGCAGCTTATAAAAAGTGTGCTATTTGAAATGCAGATTTATTGGGCGCAAGTTTTTCTGTTACTTAAGAAGATCCTTACTATGGTTACTAGCATATGCAGGAACTTCTTATGGACCAGCAATGAGTACTCAAGAAGGGCCCTGGTAGCTTGGGATAGGCTATGTCAACCTAGATCTATTGGTAGTTTCAATATGCTAAATTTCTTTCTGTGGAACAAGGCCGCCATTTATAAGCTTCTATGGGCAGTTGCAAAGAAAAAAGATAAACTTTGGGTTCGTTGGATTCATGATTTCTATATAAAAGGAAGAGATTTGTCAAATATGGATTCACCAAAGCAGGCAAGCTGGTTGGTAAGGAAAATATTTGATGTAGGAGTTGGCTAACTGCTGGAACATTTATTTTAGAATCCCTGAACAGTTTCTCTGTCAACAATTACTTTAGCATCAAAAAAGCTTATGGTTCCTTTATTCCTCTTTATCAGAAAGTGCCTTGGAAGAAGCTCGCATTGTTGAAAGGATTGATCCCAAGACATCAATTTATTATGTGGCTAGCTCTCCAGGGTAGACTTGCCACAGTGGAGCGATTGGCTAGGTGGGGGATCCAGGTGGACAAAGGGTGTGTAATGTGTTCTCTGAACACTGAGGAGACAATCTCACACTTGTGTTTTGAATGTCCTTACACTAGGCATATATGGCAAGTATTGTTGAATTGGCTTGGAGCGAGGAGACAAATATGTTGCTGGGAAGAAGAGGTTAACTGGCTTTCAAAGATAGTCAACAACAGAAGACCGAGATCTGCTATCCTGGGGTTCCAATTTGCAGCTACCATATATCATACTTGGAAGGAGAGGAATGCTCGGAGGTTTCAACATAAGAAGAGAGATAGGGCTTATGTGATTAGAGATATTGTCCTACAGTTGCACATAGCAGGACAAGGACAGTGCAAATGGAAGAACGTTTTAGATCAGATTAATTGTTTTCCTTGTGGGTAGAAGTAGCTTGCTGCTAGTTGGTTGGCCGCATCTAATCCCTTCCTAGGTGTTAGGTGTAGATTGCTGTCTAGCTATTACGGCATAGTCCTACAGAGAGTATCTTTTGGTTATTTTTGTAGTTCTAGCTCTAGAGTCAAATTGAGCTAGTTTGTGTATATTGCCTATTTGGTTAAATAAAATTTTCAGTTATGACCAAACAAAAACAAAAATCAAATTGTATCTCATCTCGAATTTTTTTGTCCCTCATGGTCAAAGTACCCAAAATAGTTTGACCAGATCCGGCACGGATGCCATACCCACACCCATACTAGTGTCGTGTCTGACACGGGTGTGGCACCTAAACTGCCATGTCGGAGCAACTTAGCTTTAGGAGAAAAGGAGCAAGAATAAGGGATCGCTAAAGAGTGTTGTTAGTGATTAGAGCTAGCAAACAGATGAAATCAGTTGATTTCTATGGATGCTAAAGACATCTAATAGATGATGTTGACTGTCAGTTATGTTTACCTTTGGGAACATTGACCATAGGACACAGCCTTCCTAACACATACAAATAGTTAGCTTGAGAAATAGAAAGAAAGATGGAAAGATTGATAGAGAAGACAAAGCCTGGAGAATAAGACCTTTTTGGAATCAACTGAAGCTTTATTTGAGACTCTAACCACAGAAGCTGTATCAAACTTTTGGAAAGGAGAAGTGGAATCAAACTTGGAGCATGAGTTTTTACTTGAGGCTCATCTTGACTCTTAATACTTGATCAGTTCTAAATATTACCCCTTCACAGCCCCTTCCCACTAGAAAAGAAAAAACCAAAAAGAAAAAGAAACTGCCTAGCATTGACCACCAGAAAATGAAACCTGCTGATTTGTCACTTTTCTTGTGCGTGCACCATATCAAGCGTATTGGGACAGTTTTCCTTCCGCAGTATTAGTAGCATCAGATTATACTGCATTATGTGTATGGTAAGAAATGGACTATGGGCCTAACTCAACCCCAAAAGCTAGCTCATGATTTGAGGATTGCTATAAACCATATAAGGAGATCAAATATTCCACATCCCACCAATGTGCGACAACTCAATACCCCCCTCCCCTGGCACGCCCAAGCGTGCCAACTGGATGGGAGCCCAACATCGGGTAAATAAAAAATTGAAATTGTCTGGCGTTGATACCACGTTAAGAAAAGTAATATGGGCGCCCAAAAGCCATGAGGTGAGCATTGCCTAAGACCATATAAGTAGACCAAATATTTCACATTCTACCCATGTGGGACAACTTAACAGTAGTAATTGAACAGCGGCTGGTGAGGAGGGTAATGACTAGTGACGTGAAGGCAGCTTCCCGGATGATAAACCATTAAACAGTCACAAGCACATAACCTCCTGCCTTCTGTTTATTTTCATTGCTTGTCACGTAGCAGATCCATATTTGTTTCACAAGCTCCACGGAGGTGACCCTTTACGAAAATGTGATCTCAAGTGCACACGCATGCATGTATCTTGGTTTTGTCAGGCCATACTTGAAGGTTGAATTGTGAGGCAAGGCAGCCTGCATGCTTGTCTAAGTAATTGAAAGGATGAAAACAGTACATGCTATGAGACTTTTTTTGAGCTGATTGATTCTCATACTGCCAATTCCTTGCGGCAATAATCTAGGAGTATTAACTTTTCAACAGTATAATGATGTCAAGTGCAGTTTCAGTGTGAGAGTCTAATGTTTGCTTCTATTGTGCTTACAAATGATATTTTGGTCAATTAGGCATGATTTGTTTATTTTTGATGGTAGGGTTTACATAGAATGTTTTCACTGCTGCACTTGGATATTTGTCTGAACATTTGTCTTTTCAGAGATATGGCATGAATTTTCAATTCTGATTTCTTGTTTTTGTTCCTTTTGGTTTTGTTCAGTATCACAGTTGATATGCACTTTGATATGTGATAAAAAAAATTTAGGTTGTTAGTGAGTGACATGCTTTTACTTTCTTTTTTTTTCCATCCAGTGGCACAGGAGTCTGAAAGTTCAGTACCAGATAGAGTTAAAAATGATGAGCAAGAGCATGTAACTGTGGCACGCGCTCTGAGAAAGTATATTTTGAAGGCAAAACTGGCTAAAGTACCACTTCCAATTAAATTTCCAATACCTAATCCCAGACCATCAAGTATGCAGCAGCTTCCATCTTCAACATCAAAAATCCTTCCCCTCATATGCCCAAGAACTGCTGCTCGCACTAGACCAATCAGTCCATTATGTGTAAAAACTGCTTCTCAAAGTCGACCTATTAGTACTACAGGAAGTAATACATCCTTGAGTCCAAGAACAGCACAAGCAATCAGTAGTATTATAAATGAAAGCTTTTCCATGGAGAGCCAGAGTGTTCGAGCAGATAAGTTCCCTGCCGTTGGCGCAGCGCCATATATTCCTATCAGGCATTTTGGCCCACAACATAGAATGGCGCCTCCAGTGACAGTAAGGAATGCAGTTCCTGTTTTCTCGACGCCACCACTTCCGCCACCATCTCAATCTACAAGGACAATGAGGCCACCAGGATTCGGAGTGGCACCACCTGTCTGTGTAAGACAGACAGTGCCAGTTTATGCTGCTCCCCCTACACGGTCAGAGGAACTACCGGTGTTAGATCCAGCACTTGAAGTAAGGAAACTCCCATTTTCTAGAACTCCACCTGTTCGAGTGGAGGAACAACTGGCTCTAAAGCAACCTGAAATTCAGGTGCATGACTCATCCATTAAAGTAGCTCCATCACCACAATGCCTCCCAGAGGTCCATGTTGAGGAGCGACCAGGCTCTCGAGTTCAACCAGCTCAGCTAGAGAAGCCAACTGATTTTGACATTTTACCAGTTCAAGTTGATCCAGTGGCTTCAAAGAACTCGGCAACGCCAACAGATGTGACTGGGATTGCAGCTGACAAGAAGCTGCAAGAGTCTGAAGAGAGAGAGAAAGTGAAACAGCTGAAGATCTTGATGTGATCTCGGGAATGGAATGTTCTAAATTGCAGGGACCTTTGATGTAGGCTGTTGTACCGGTACTTATCTTGTATGACTTTATGTAGGCTTAAAATTTTTAGTTCCTTTTACATTCTATTTAGAAGAGTCTCCTGTGGAATAGGTGTAGCTGCCTTTGCCCCCGGTTCTCGAGTTCAAAGCGCAGTTCACTGCCAGCAATCCTTGAAACTGCGTCTGGCTATTTGGAGAATGGATATGTAGTTATAATAGAAGTCAATATATGTAAGGTTCTTATCAGAAATTATTTAGTATGAGCAAGTAAGTGTACTATCAGTTCTTTCCTAGGGTATGCAGGTGCCTACTGGTTAAAGTCTTAGCTTGTTGCTTCTGTGAAATAGTCTACCGATATAAAATGCAATATGCCTTTCTGCTTTTATATTTTCCACTTTTTTATAGTGAACTGACTTAGCTCTTTACTTTTCTTTTTCTCTTCCTCTTTTCATTTTCATTTTGGTGCAACTATAGGATGACAAAATCTGTCATACATTCATTTTTAAGTTCCACGAACTAGCAAACGCAGGCTGACTGTGGCTCTAAAGGTGGATAGTTCTCCCATTAAATAATTATTCACCGAGGTCTATGCGGAAGAATTATTAGTTAAGAAGTGGTGGACAAACTAAAGAATCTAGGTTTATGATTAGCCACCGATAGAATGCGCACTGAAAAGTTCAAAACCGATTAGGTTGTTAAAGCACATCTTGATTATTCTGTCTCATTTTGTACGTACATATTCTTCTTTTTGAAAATTATTTAGGGTCTGTTTGGGAAGAGCCACCTAGTAATTGGAATTGGTGTAATTACAAGGATAATAATTACACAACCTAATAATTACTCAATATAGTAATTACGAGTACTTGTTTGTTTGTCATAACGTAATTACAGTATAATTACAAGCGTACTGTTTGATTGTACAGTGTAATTACACAGTTAGATTAAATTTTAAATAAAGTAATTATCAAACTTAAAAGTTAATATAATAAATATATGCCTTTAAATGATTTTTTATAAGTATAAAATTTTGTATTGACGATGTGTATTTTTTCTTGAATATACATTAATTAATAATCATATATTTATACTAATATTGTAAACATAACTGATATATATCCAATTAATAAATATTCATTTTAATTAATTATAAAAATAAAAAACATACGTTTTGTAAGAGTATCATAGAATGTATGTTTAATAAAATAAATTAATATTTTTAAATATAATTTCATAACATTATTCAAATGTTTGACAAAACTAATCCATCAATTCTAACAAAAAAATGAACAACACGCAATGTGAAATAGCAAGTCAATACTACTAAAACAAGTAAATTAGAACCATAAATATAACATAATTTTAAAATTAAAAAAAAAAATAGTTTAATATATGTCAAATTCCAACATAATAAAAATAAGTTCCAATACAACATAAGGTTAGGAAACATAATAAGTTTATAGCTTCATTCAACAACAAAATTCTACTTTAATGGCATCACTCATTATATGTCAAGTTTGTTAATGACTCATTATTTCTAATATTGGGAGGTGTAATTTCAAAAACTAGAAGAATAATGCATTTACGCTAAATGAAAAAACTAAAATAAATAAGAAATAAAATACACGAGCAATTACATGAAATCACAAGAAGTAAAGGTAGAGAAATAATAGATAAATAATGCACAAAGAAAAATATAGTTTAAAATTAAAAAAATTAAAAGGTAAAAATAAAATAAAATTAAAATTAATATTAAAAAAAGGAAAAAATTAAAAAGTAATCTTGTAATTACACAATAATTACCCACAATTCTCACCTCCCCCTTGAGAATTGGAGAGTGTAATTACACCTCTCTAATTATTCCCAATTCCATGTTGACCAAGTAATTACTTGGTCAGACAAATATGTCAAACTGTGTAATTACACCAAATTACATCCAAATTTAATTCTTAGGTGACTTTTCAAACATGCTCTTAATTTTAGTCTACCATTTTATCTTTGATAATATGACTTATTGAGACCCCATGATGTCAAAGTTCATTCTTTTATAAAAAGAGAGAAAATAAAAAATTATGTTGGACTCTCATCATCAATTATTTAAAATGATGATATTGGTACTTTGCATATATATATTTTTATTCTTTTTGCAGTTATTTTTCTCGTCATTTGATTACTTTGCACATATTTGACTCATATGTTAATTTTTTTTTAATTTCTTAAAATCTTTGTGCAATCGAACGTCTTCACATAAAATAAGACGAAGGGTACACCATTAATAATTAAATGTTGTTAGAAAATATTTTCTTCACTACAAGATTAATAACTATCACTTCAAGTGCGTGTCTACTCGACCGTAGATGCAACCGAGTACGAAGTATACCTTTCTGGATGCTTTTAGCATTTAAACATAAAAAATGTGATATTTGAAAAAGTAAAATATCTGAAGTTAAGTTAAAAAAGGGTATTTTGAAATTAAAACTTGTTTTTCGAAAAATTGAAACTCTAATGTTTTTGGTTTGCAAAAGAATTGAATTTTTTTCACTTTTTGAAAAAACAGGAAAAAGTTTTGATCAAATCCTTTTTCCACACATCAGTTAGGTTTTATTATGTGAATTACATATATGCATTCTGTTCTTTAAAATTCATTTCATTTCAATAATAAAATAATTTATCTTCTTAAGTCAAACTAAGATTTGTTTAAAACTAGAAGTGTATATTTAACTTTTATTGGATCTAAATCCATAAAAATAATTTAGACTATATTAAATTCAAGATATATTATTTTAAATAAATATTGTGGGATAATGCAATTGGATCAATTATTTGAATCCAATAAATATGAATTTAATAAAAAGTTCAAATTCATTGGGCCATTTCATTAGCTTGGGCTACAAATGATGAGCCCACTATATTAACTCTAGGTTTGAGTGTCATCTTATCCTAGAGGTCCAAATTTGTGCCACATGTGAAATAACATGGCGCGCAATTCAATTGAATGAACTAATAGGGACATACAACATGATAAATAACGTGGCATACCAAGTCAAATGAAATGATCAAGAAAATGCGTCACATGTACAAATGACATGTTCTGGCCAATTAAGTGTAGCCTTGTTACTACTTCAATCTGAACGACCGATAAATTAAGTCAATCATTCAAATCAAACAAAAAATGTGTCCTCATCACAACTGCTCTCTCCACCAATGTACAAATGACATGTTCTGACCAATTAAGTGTAGCCTTATTACTACTTCAATCTGAACGACCGATAAATTAAGTCAACCATTCAAATCAAACAAAAAATGTGTCCTCATCACAACTGCTCTCTCCACCAATGTAAATAGGAGTCCTCATGATCAGAAGAGACACACGAATATAAAACAAGTACCAAGAGAGTGCTTTAAATATTCAAGCACTCAAGCTATTAAGTTCAAGTTCAAGATCAAACATCCAAGTTCAAACGCAAGAATGAAGTACAACTCAAGATTCAAAGATACGAGTTCAAATAATTTAGACGTCCAAGTTGAATTCAAGATCATCGTTTGTGATAACAATGTAAACTCAAGATTAAGATGTCAAAAACCTTGAGTTAAACTCAAGATCATAATTCAAGATCAAGGCCAAAAGTACTTGAATTTATTTCTAAAGAGAAGAATAAGGGGAATTATAGAGACTATGATATTTACTGTATTTGAAAATAAATACTACATTTGTTACTTTGCTTTTCTTGTTTTGTTTATTTTGTAAGCATACAATTTATTGTTTCAAGCTTTTGGCAATGCCCACTAGGACAATCTGTATCTCTCATCTCATTTTTTTCAACCCTAAAAGTTCTAGAATATCAAAATGGCTCTCAAGAAGATCAACTCCAAATCAACTTTCTCCAGCCTGTTGATTCCAAGTTCCCTGTTGATGTGGAAAACATCCTCGATATTACCATAGGAAGTCTTGGACCACTTTCAAGGAGCAAAACAAGCTTGATGGGACAATAGCACTCCAAGTCCTGCTCAAATTAGCTTCTTTTTTTTTTTTAAAGAAAAGTTATTCATCCTCAAAAGATCATGATTATCTACCAAAACATTGGGAAAAGAAAGCAACACTAATGAAATTGTTAGAAAAGACTTTAGCTCGACTTAGCCTCTCTGGTTCCACAAATTCCATCATGCATGAATATGATGGTATTTCGAGCACTGGATCCTATCCTATCACACTGCATAACATTATAAAATCAAGGACTAATGGTGTGAGAATTTTATATCGTCTGCAACAGTCAGACATACGATGATGATCAATACTTCATATGTAAAGGAACAACTTAGAAGTTTGACAAGAGCAATTGAAGGCTTGAGCAAGTATGTGCAAGATCAAGACACTCCAATTAACAAGTTGACAAATAAGACGGAACATATAATGAAAGGAGAATTCAACCATGTACCTAGGAAGCATCCAAAAGCACAAAAGAAAATTAACCTTCTTGCAAAATAAGTGATACCCACTAAAAAAAGTCAAAGTCTCTTCTAAATGGATGACTCCAATTGATCAATTGGAGGACTTTATCATGGGAATATCAAGGATAAGTACGAGGTTGCTGTTCAATTTTTCTCTTACATATGCAAAAACTAATATACTAGAAGGATTGATAGCTTGAAGATCCCGGCGGTTATCATTCCCCAAAATCGTAGTAGCTTAATAGTAAAGAAAATCCCAAGCAGTGTGTAGCACACTTTGTCGAAATATGCAAAAACGCTGAAATATATGGAGGTTACCTTGTCATGCAATTCTTTTTTCTTAAAGAAAATACTTTTGATTGGTACACTAACCTTGAGTCTAGTTCCATTGATAGCTCAGAGCAATTAGAGAATGAGTTCCTCAACCACTTCTACAACACATGGCGTATCATAAGTATGGGGAACTCACAAACACGTGTCCACGAAATGAAGAATCGGCTATTGTCTTCATCAATTAAATGGATGCATGAAAGTCTCAACTGAAAAGATAGGATTATCGAACCTTCCGACATATAAATGTAAACTCAAGTATATGCATTAAGGTGTTTGCTACATCTTACAAGACATAACCCCAAGATTCTAAAAAAATTGACCACTCATGCTCATGATATGGAGCTGAGCATGATTTCCGCGGGAATAAAGGGCATATATCTATGAACCTCACAAAGGTAAAGACAAGCAATAAGTCAAGAAAGAGGGCAAATTTGTGTCCAGATCTAAAGCAAAGAAGCTATAAATGTCAGCACTTCACTCATGAGGTTCTTAACGAAGTTGAGCAAGACGTAAGTATAAAATAATTTCATTGTAATATAAGCCAAGTCGAAGTTGACTTTGAATAAGGCCGAGTCATTCCTAGATTTGGACGTGCCTGCAATATTTTATGAACTTCTTGAGCAAAAATTCATTGAGTTACTAAAGATGAAGCGGCTAAGTGAAACTCTAGAACTGAACGATCTAAATTACTACAAATACAATTAGCTCGTGGGTCACCTTATGAGAAGTGCTTTGTCTTCAACGACAAAGTAATAAAATTAGCTTGTGAAAGAAAATTATATTTGAAGTCGAGAAAATAAGTGTGAATCAAATCTCTATCACCTTCGAATTTCTTGATCCAGTTGAGATATGCAAGTTTGAAGAACGTGAAAATGAAAGATTATTAGAGGAATTCTTTTTTCAAGTTGATCAACTTAATGATGAAGAGTGGATACAGGTAATTCAGCAAAGACACTACAAAATAAGTGTGCAAAAAGAATCAGCTAAACAACCAACTAGAAAAAAGAATATGAGAAGACCAAAGAAGCAAAATGACAATTAAGTATCTAGAGCGGACAAATATGGAAGTGTACTACCACCATAAGCCACAATGTCAGTTAATTAGAGGAAGTCTTACCGAACTGGTTCTACACGAAGATTGCTTGAAATGACATCAAGGCCTCATGCTGCAATACTAGTGATGAAAAATCAAAATGAAAGCATGTCATCGTCATCACCGTCTAGGAAGCTTATTGAGTCCCTTCCCCATAAGTAAATGCTTGTTATATAAAAGTTACATTCACTACTGATAATTTCTACTTGGTAATCGTTGCATAATTTTTCTTTATTCACGGTGAGTTATGTGCTCGAGCAAAATATGTTAAACATAAGTTTAATTGATGGCAGAAATGGGATTAAAATTCTTTCTATCGTCATAATGAAGGAACTTGACATCTCAATTGCAGAACTTTTTGAAAACCACCTAATAATTTGTCAGGACCCTAATCTCAACATATTGTGATGGCGCCTATCACAGTACTAGGCAAGTCGACAATCACAAAATAACTACTTATTTTAATTTAAAAGCATGATATATTGATTTTAACAGTGAAAATCTCATAAATAACCAAAAGGAATAACTACGACTCAAATACAAAATCTCTCAAAATTCGAGTGCCACCGAGTACAGGAGCTACTAAATATCAACATTGTCAAAACTTCTAATACAACTGTCTGAAAGATAGAACAGTGCTAAATAAACTGAAAATAAGGAGAGTCGAGGTCTGCGGACGCCAAAGTAGCTACCTCAAAAGTCTCCAAGTAGGAAATGCTCCAAGTCTAGCAAGCACCGCGCCCAGAATACCCGGATCTGCACACGAAGTGCAGAGTGTAGTATGAGTACAACCGACCCAATATACTCAATAAGTAACATGACTAACATTGGGCTGAAAGCAGTGACGAGCTCAGAAAAGTACAGTCCAAATCCAGATAATAACGATACAAATATAACAGAAAAATGATAGTAATAACTCAGAGAAATCTCATGATCAGTTTGTACACAGTACAGAAATGTAGACCTGCTTTCAAGTTTAATAGTTTTAGCTCAATATTAATAAAATATGCCAAATAAGACTGATATGAGAAATATTATATCTCTATATCTACATGTCAAATGTGCATGTCACAGGTAATGCATCACAGTGTTAAACTCATGTACTCACACTCTCAGAGTACTCAATCTGACTGTCTTAACTCTCATTCATCACACTCAATCACTCAGCACTATACGGTACATGTGCTCACTGCTGGTATGTCAGACTCCGGAGGGGCGAATCCTGCCCAAGCGCTAATATAAAGCCAATATGATCTGTTGCGGCGTGCAGCCTCACCATAATAATAGATAAAGCCTATAAGGTCTACTGCGGCGTGCACCCCGATCCATAAGAATAATATATATAAAGACAATAAGGCATGTTGCGGCGTGCAACCCGATCCACAACCTCAATCACAATACCGCTCTCAGGCCCCAACTCAGTCATCAATCTCCCCAGTCTCCTGGGCTCATAATTCTCATGCCAATCAGCCAAACAATGATACGTGACGTAACAATAAATGACAACAGAGACTAAGATATGATATGCAAATAATGGATGTGACCGAGTACATAATTGCAATATAAGCAAATAATTCAATAGCAGAAATGACCTTAGTGGGTCCCAACAGAATAATAATATAGCATCAACATGATTTCTAACATGGATTGCAGCTCAATTATACTCTAACACGTAGGAATTACATGAATAGCAACAAGATTTGATAACTACACAGTACCACGGAAATAATCGGGTCACAATTACGCGGTGCACGCCCACACGCCCGTCATCTAGCATGTGCGTCACCACAATACCAACTACATATCACATATTTCATGGATTCTTACCCTCAGAATCAAGCTTAAAAGTGTAAACTTACCTCAAATCGCGCAAATTCCTACTCCAACAAGCCCTTGCCTCGCGAACCGAACGACTCGAATCTAGCCACAAACAACTTAATATAATCAATATAAGCTATAGGAATTTATTCCATACGATAAAGCTAAGTTCATTAAATAAAGTCAAAATGTCAACCCAAAAAGTCAACTTTGGGTCCACATCTCGGAATACGACAAAATTTATAAAATTCGAACACCCATTCAATAATGAGTCCAATCATACCAAAATTACTCAATTCCGATCTCAACTCGACGTTCAAGAATCGCCCAAATCCGAGGTCTCTAGCACAAAATATGAAAAATGGGTTTAAATCCTCGATTTTGAGATGTAATAATTGCTGCCCATGTCACACCTCCTTTTTTCGAGGGATAAGGAGTTTTGCCAATTAAAGTGACACTATTCGAAATGGGATTATTTATTTAATTCAGAGTCACCACTTAGAATAATTGTTATGGTACCCAAGTCACCGGTTTATTTTAAAATCTCAAATCGAGTAAATTGACTCTATTTTTACGGTCCGCGAATACAAAAGACCGGGTAAGAAATTCTGTTAATCCGGAAGAAGGTGTGAGGCACTCTCGAGCTTCGTGGTTTTAGCACGGTCATTTAACAATTAATACCTGGCTTAAATATATGAATTATTACATGTTTTAGAACCTTTTGTGCATTATCGCTTTTATACCGCTTTTAATTATTTTAAGCAATTATGGAGTTTATTTAAACAAGTCGCGGTGTCGCGCACTTGTTATTTTTGTACACATCGCAAATGACGCCACGTGAAATTCACCCGTGATTCACAACATGTTTATTTTAATTATTATTTTAAGTTGGGGTCGAGTCACATGAACGTGCACTCGAATTTGAGGTTATGTATCATGACTATGCCACGGGAACCGTACCCATAATCACAATGATTTATTATTAGTCGCACCTAAAGTAACTACGATTGTTCATAAATAGTTCGGAAACTACTTCGATATTATTGTAAGGCTAAAGTTATGGAAGATTATTTTGGGAGAGATGATGTGATTTAATTGACATTTAGTCCCTATAGTAATTAAAGAAATGGACATCTTATGTATTTACAAGAATATGGTTTATGAAATGGGCCAGCATGAATCGACGTTATTTCAGCCCATTAATCACTTTTAGCATCTAAATTCCTACCATATAATTTGGCTTGCACTTTAAATACTGGAAGCATACTGCGAATCTTAACAAATAAAACACTAATTTAACAATTACACAAAGCACGTAATTAGACTCCGACAGAAGCTTAACGTGAACATCTCTAAAAACTTTCAACAAAAAATTTCAACTTTATTTAATAATCCATGTAATCTTATATGCAACTTTAAGTTTTGATTTAAAACGAGAAACATGTAATCAATTTCCATGACTTCAACAATAGTGAGACAAACCAAATCAGTCAGTTAGGAAATAAAGCACAGAGTCAAGTCATAGCCATAAAACATTCACAAAAATAGAATAGAGCATGCAACTAATATAAAAGCAGTAAATAAGAGAGTGGACCTTTTGATGAAATTATCTCCAAAGCTAATTGTATAACAACATAGAAGAGCACCGATACAGAGCCGACAATCAATGAATCAAATACAGAATCACAACTGAGACTCCAACGACGGCGACAAAACTCGGCGAAAGGAACTTCTAACGTGACTTTACTATAGTGGTGGTTTTGGACACGTTTTTCAATGGGGTTTGAGGCCCATTTTATGGCTTTTTGGGGGCTGGTTTGGAGGTGGATTTTGGGGTGATTTTGGGGTAAAATAGTGATGCTTTGAGGTTGATTTCAGCTGAGTTTTAACGAAGAAAAAGGGGGCTGGTGTTTTGCTTGGTTAAAGGAGAAAGAGCTGCTAGTTTTAATGGAGAAAATGGTGATGTTTCATGACTATTTTGCTGGAGATTTGCATTGCTTCTAATAGGGTTTTTAGAGGAGGAAGATGAGTGATTGTGGCCTCTTTTTCTCTCTCGTTTTTTTGCTCTCTTTTCTTTTACTCCCAGCTCTGTTTTTTCTCTCCAGATCTCCTCTTCTCTGGTTTTCTTTTCGTCAAGGCTTCTCTCCTTTTTGTGTGAGTGTGATGGTGAGTGTGTGCTAGTTTAAATTGACGTGAGGGAGTTAGGGGTAAAGTGAGTGTGTGCTAGTGTAAAATGACGTGAGAGAGTTTAGGAAAAAGGGATAAAGTAATGCTAGTGTAAAGTGACGTGAGAGAGTTGGGAAAATGGGTAAAGTGAGGCATTGGTGAGATGAGTGTGATATAATTTTCTTAAGTAACACCTATAAAAGGTGAAATAAGAGCTAAAATATGTATATTAAACTTAAAATATATTTACATACTAAAAAGTAATGAAAAATTCAAACATGGTCAAAAATTAGGTGCTCACAACATGATTAAACTTAAAATATACTTAGATACTAATAAGTGGTGAAAAGTTCAAACATGGTAAAAAATTAGGTGCTCACAGCATGCCCCTCTTTGCTTGAAAACATTAAGTATTTTCAGGCAAAGAAAGATGAGCGATATGACTAGTTTTTGGCTATACTTTTATTCAAAAGGGAAGAGATAAGAGAAAGGAGTGCAACCGAGTCCTGGTTTTGGACGACCTACATATCCCGGGTTATAAGAGAATCAGGTCGCATGTAGTTCAAGGAGAATGGTGGAATGATGAGTTGTAGAGTCGAGTGAGGTTTCGTCGAGGCTCGGTCCGTGGTCCTGCTATTACATCAAAATCGAAATAAAAAAAAAAAATGAACAAGCCTATCATATATGAGTTACAAGATTCCTATCTATAAGTCTTCTTAAACTTGATCTTGAGTCTTGACTGGTTCTTCATGCAGACTCTGGTCTGAACCTTGATGCTTGCTAGTTGCAGATGCTAGTTCATTCTTCTACGGCTTTTTCAAATCTAAACGGGAAATGCAATGCTTGTGACTTCAGTCATGTCTTGAGCAGTCCATAGCCTTTCATCCGCTTTGCATTTTGAATTCACTATTTTTCTTTTTTTTTTCTTTTTTTTGGATTGAGACTTCTTCTTTTGATTATCTCGAAACCTGCGCCTCAAAATAAAACCTGCTCAGACACCAAAACAAATAAACGAACAAAATTTTTCTACCCCAGTTTACACTAGAAAAATTTTGTGATTTATTTGTAACAAAACTCTATACTACTTCATTATTGAAAGCAATAAAAGGTCGGGATTGGTGTACCCTAGGAAAACATGATTCTTTAGGAATGGTGTACCCTGAATTTTTAAATGGTGCCTTAATTAAGGATTGGTGTACCTTATGTTGGGGAAATACGACGGGGGATAGTGCACCCTGATTCTGGTAAGGAGACTAGGGAGTGGAGACCCTATGTCTAAAACTAAAAATCAACTAGGGAGTGGAGACCCTATGTTGGAAAAACAGACTAGGGAGTGGAGACCCTATGTCTAAAATAAAATCAACTAGGGAGTGGAGACCCTATGTTGGAAAAGAGACTAGAGAGTGGAGACTCTATGTCTAAAAATAAAATCAACTAGGGAGTGGAGACCTTATGTTGGAAAAGCGACTAGGGAGTGGAGACCCTATGTCTCAACTAGGGAGTGTAGACCCTATATTGGAAAAGAGACTAGGGAGTGGAGACCCTATGTCTAAAAATAAAATCAACTAAGGAGTGGAGACCCTATGTCTAAAATAAAATCAACTAGGGAGTGGAGACCCTATGTTGGAAAAGCGACTAGGGAGTGGAGACCCTATGTCTAAAAATAAAATCAACTAGGGAATGGAGACTCTATGCTGGAAAAGAGACTAGGGAGTGAAGACCCTATGTCTAAAATAAAATTAACTAGGGAGTGGAGACCCTATGTCTAAAATATCATCAACTAGGGAATTGAGACCCTACGTTGTAAAAGAGACTAGAGAGTGGAGAACCTATGTCTAAAATAAAATCAAATAGGGAGTGGAGACCCTATGTTGGAAAAGAGACTAGGAAGTGGAAACCCTATGTTTAAAATAAAATCAACTCAGGAGTGGAGATCCTATATTAAAAAATGCAGCTAGGGATTGGAGACCCTATACTACCATGATTTTGAATTTTCTTTCTTTTTCATAATTTTAATTTTTTTTTATAAAATTATTTTTTAGAGAATGAGTAAATGCAGGAAAGAATTTGAATAAGACTTTCCCTTTTGGAGTTGTTACTGCTGTAGAATCGTTTCTAGCTCCCGCGCGGTTTCATTTTGGTTGCACCTGCTTCTTGCAAGGTTGCTTATGGATTGCACCTGTTTTCTATTTTTCAAACAAAGAACAATTTGTCAGTTTGAAACGGTGGTTGTTTTTGCGGCCTTTAGTGTTTCAGTCACTTGCTGTTGGTCGGCTTCTTTGATGATAATTTCACTTGCAACTAGTTGTGTCCTGAATACCACTTGCACTTTTTACCCCGGAGAACCATCGGCTTTTCCAAACTCTGCGATGACAATTAGTCACGTGAGACTTCTTTTTCCACTTTATTTTGCCTTGTGGGTATTCTGCTCATTCTTCCAGTTTTCAACTTCAGAGCATTGGGGAATCCTTGGCTTTTCAATCTTTGCCAATACGATTAGTCGCGTGGAACTCAACCTTTTCAACTTTATTTCACCCTTGTAGGTACTTCAAATTAAGTTTCTCCTCCCAAGACGTTTTGATTTCAAAACATCAGCAACCATGGCCAGTTGGGGTTAACCTGATGCCCTTGCCGAGGTTGGGTGCCTCTTTTTTATGTATTAGCTTGTATCAAACAAGAGCCTTGTAAATCAGTCTTGCCATCCCTTCTTTGCCTTAGTTTTGGAACAGAGTTAGATCGAAAGGGATTCAAAGAAAAACAAATAATAGAATGGACAATAAATTTAGAAAAAAGGTATCCCTTCCGTGGAAAGGAAACAAGGACTTATCTGGAGTACATGCGACTTCAATGAAAATGACATGCCTTTTGGACTGGATGCCTGATCTGTGTAAACCGTCCGACTCTCAGAAATTCATCATAACTTTTGCCTCGAAATTGAGAAACCTTGCCCAGCACTGTGTCGATGCCAATGGCTATGAAGATCCTTTTTTCGATCAGTGGCGCCCTTTGTGGGTTTCCACCAGCTGACCTCTCTCATTTCTCTTTCTCACCATCGCCTTATAGTGCCCTTTGTGGGTTTTCACTAACAAGACTCTCTCATTTTTATTTTCTCTGCTCGCCATCGTCCTATGGTACCCGTGAAGGTTTTCACCAATAAGACTCTCTCATTTTATTTCTCTTATTTTGGTTGTATCAAAACCAAGTGATTGTATCCTCTAATTCCGAACATTCTCGTTGATTGATCGGAAGGACTTGAAAAGGATTTGGGTAAAAAGGATTTGGATTGAATTGCAACTTTAGAACCTTTCAGGCAAAACCATCACCGAACCATTGTAACATCTCCCCAGTTTCAACTTTTAGGGGAATGTGAATTTTTATTTTGGTGTGACTGAACCCCAGAGAGAGGCTGCCTACGTATTCTTTCGGAATCAAGTCGAACGTAGTTCAATTGACATGAACTTGTTTTTAATTTTTCTTTTTTATTTCTTTTTTATTCCATCTTCAAGTTCCCACGAGGGTAATCAAGGAAAGGTAACCGGCTCAAAAGGGTTAATGGCGTTTGGTTAGCGAGAAAGAAATCCTTCGTCATCCCAATCGGAGCATGTTAAAGCTGTGGAAAAGGGGTCAAACATAATACCTTTTGATCGCGTCTACATTGACAGCTGTCTCGGGATCATTTCCCCCGATGTAACCCAAATACAACGCTCCTTTTGGCAACTTTCTTCTTATAATATACAGACCTTTCTAATTTGGAGAAAATTTTCCTTTGGCTTCTTTATGATGTGGGAGAATACATCTCAAAACGAGCTACCCCACTTCGAATTTTCTAGGCCGCACTTTCTTGTCGTAGGTACGGGCCATTCTTTGTTGGTACAACTGCCCGTGGCAAACCGCTGTCATTCGCTTTTCATTAATCATGGTCAATTATTCCAACCGGGTTTTGACTCATTATTCATCCTCGATCTCAGCTTCTACAATGATCCGAAGAGAGGGATTCTCAATTTCTACAGGTATTACAACTTCAGTACCATAAACCAATAAGTAGGGCGTGGCCCCAACTGACGTGCGCACGGTTGTGCGATACCCCAATAGTGCAAAGGGCAACTTCTCGTACCATTGTCTAGAACCCTGAATCATTTTTCTGAGGATCTTTTTAATGTTCTTGTTCGCCGCTTCAACAACTCCATTAGCTTTGGGCCAATAAGGGGTAGAATTACGATGTCTAATTTTAAATTGTTCGCATACCTCCCTCATCAAGTGGCTATTCAAAATTTGCAGCATTGTCTATAATGATAGTTTTAGGAATACAAAACGACAAGTAATGTTGGAATGTACAAAGTCCACCACTGCTTTCTTGGTGACGACTTTGAAGGTGATTGCTTTGACCCACTTTGTGAAACAATCAATGACAACCAAGATGAATTTGTGCCCAGTTGAAGCTTTCGGTTTGATCAGCCCAATAACATCCATGCCTCAAGCAACGAACAGCCAGGGCGTTGGCATAGGATGTAACTCTGAAGGCGGTGCATGAATCAAGTCACCGTGTATCCTGTAATAACCTACCTGGAGGATTTTCTTTGCAAGGACATATCCGTTCATGTGAGGCCCAAATACTCCGTAATGCACTTCGTTCATGATCTTTTTAGCTTCTCAGGAATATGCGCATCTCAACAGATTCAGATCTGGAGTTCTTTTGTATAGGACCTCGCCATTCAAAAAGAAACTGCTTTCAAGTCTTCTGATAGTTCTCTTTTGATCTCCACTAGCTTGCTCGGGATATTTTTTTTGTTTTCAAAAACCTTTTGATATCATGGTACTATAGTTGAACATCTGGCTCCATTTCAATTGCATTACAATAACCATGCCTTTCTCGGACTTGAATTTCCAGCGGGTCAATATGAAAATTACCCGGGTATGGCAGCATTGAGGCCAAAGTAGCTAGTGCATCTGCTAGCTCATTGTGGAATCAAGGAATATACTTGAACTCGACGGAATTGAACCTTTTGCTAAGATCTTCTACATGTTGCCTGTATGGGATGAGTTTGATGTTTCGAGTTCCCATTCGCCTTGGGCTTTCCGAATGATACAAATCAGAATCTTCCATGATAAATAATTCCTCTACATCCATATCAACTGCCATGTTCATGCCCATGATGTAGGCTTCATACTCGGCGGTGTTATTTGTACAAAAGAACCAAAGCCGGGCTGTTGCTGGATAATGGTGGCCTGTGGGTGAAATCAGAATTGCTCCGATCAGGACACCTTTTGAATTTACAGCTCCATCAAAGAACATTTTCCAAGCATTGGTGTCCTCTAGAATTACTTCAATTGAGTTCACTTCCTCGTCTGGAAAATAAGTGTTTAAGGGTTGGTATTCATCATCGACCGGTTCTCAGCCAGATGATCTGCCAAGGCTTAGGCTTTCATTGCCGGGCGAGTGACATAGATAATGTCAAATTCTGTGAGCAGATTTGCCATTTTGCCAACCTTCCTGTAGGCATCCGCTTCTGGAATATATATTTCAAAGGATCCATCCTGGTTATGAGATATGTGGTGTAAGCCAGTAGATAATGTCTGAGTTTCTGGGCGACCCAAGTTAGGGTGCAACAAATCCTTTCTAACAAAGTGTATTTGTCTTCATAACTGGTGAAATTCTTGCTCAAGTAATATATGGCTTGCTCTCTCTTCGCGGTCACGTCGTGTTGTGCCAGGATACAGCTGAAAGAATTTTCCAGGACTGTCAGGTACAAGAACAAAGGTCTTCCTAGCTCGAGTGGAACCAGAACTGGCGGGTTTGGCAGATATTCTTTGATTTTATCATAAGCTACTTGACACCCATCTGTCCATTTGATCGCCACGTCTTTCTTTAATAGTTTGAATATAGGCTCACAAGTGGTAGTAAGCTGAGCGATGAATTTGCTGATGTAATTTAATCTCCCTAGTAGACTCATGACCTCTTTCTTACTCTTCGGAGGTGGCAAATCCCGAATAGACTTTATCTTTGTCGGATCTAACTCGATACCCCTACGACTAATTATAAACCCCAGAATCTTTCCAAACGGAACTCCAAACGCACATTTAGCTGGGTTTAATTTCAAGTCATACATGCACAGACGCTCAAAGAATCTCCTCAGATCTCGCACATGGCATTCCCGCATTTTGGATTTAATGATCACATCGCCCACATACACCTCAATTTCTTGGTGCATCATGTCATAGAAGATGGCGGTCATAGCTCTCATGTAGGTTGCCCCGGCATTTTCCAGACCAAATGGCATGATCATGTAACAGTAAGTGCTCAAAGGTGTGGTGAAAGCCGTCTTTTCTGCATCTTCTTCATCCATCAGAACCTGGTGATACCTAGCATAACAATCCACGAAAGACTATATCTCATGTTAGCACAATTGTCAACAAGGATGTGAATATTCAGCAGTGGGAAGTTGTCCTTAGGACTCGCTTTGTTCAAATCCCAGTAATCAATGCACACTCGGGTTTTCCCATCTTTCTTCGGCATTGGAACCACATTAGCCAACCACGTGGTGTATCGGACCACCCGAATCACACCAACTTTCAATTGTTTGGTGACTTCTTCCTTGATCTTATCACTGATGTCCGTTTTGAACTTTCTTTGCTGCTGTTGAATAGGTGGACAACCAGGATAAGTAGGCAACTTATGTACTACCAAATCAACGCTCAAACCTGGCATATCATCATAGGACTATGCAAACATGTATTTAAATTCAAGCAAAAGTTGGATCAATGCATCTCTAGTTCTTTCATCAGTGCAAATACTTATCATGGTTTCTCGGATCACTTCTGCACTGCCCAAGTTAACTGGCTTGGTTTCATTTAAGTTTCGCTCAAGCTTATTCTCGAATTGTTCCAATTCTCGATTTATTTCCCTAAAAGCCTCATTTTCATCATATTCTGGTTCTCGATTCATTGTTTCGCAATTAGACAACATTATAGGATCTGGGGATGAAGTCCGCAAGCATATCATGTTATTTAAGTCTGCATTATTAGAAATGAGAAGGAAAAGATAAGAAAAATATAACAATCAGAACAAAAGGAAAGAGACATATATAGATGAATGAAATATTGATTCCATTTCATTGAATTGAAGATATGAGGGGTTACATCAAAATCAAAAGACAATAAAGTAAAAACATTCGAGTTACACCTTGAAATAACTCGTAATGTAGAAGAGATAGCAAGACTGGACTACCTGGACTCCCGTCTGACAGGGAATAGGGTAGCTTTCCAATTCTGGAGTTTAGCATCCGGTCCCATATACTGTACCTCGGCATCGCTTGTGCCTTCCCCCGGCTGGACTATGTGAGACTCATATAGCATTTGTTTCAAGGATTCACAAATATCATCAGTTTCTTCGATCGTGAAGTCTTCTTCTTCTTCTTCCACGTACTTTGGTTTGGAAAATGATTGAGCGAGATGTGGAATGGGCTGGACAAGACCCACCTTTTTCTCTGTGCTTATCAGCCCATTTTCTGTCGGCCCCTGTAGCTCGGAAGTCCACACCGAAAAAATTCTCATTGGTGGTTGAAGTAATAGGTTCAGTGATGCCCTGCAGAGACATCCCGAGCCCCTTTCTGGGCTTGTACCCATGTCTAATCATCTGAGTGGCGACCATGACCGAGGTATTGGACAAGCACGGTTGAGGTAATGGGGCCCCTTCTTCACATTGATCGATGACCAAAATTTTGAAAGCTTGGTATACGATATGTTCGATGCCTTCCCTAGCTTCAAGACACGGGACTGAAGGGACCCGGTAGTTGGATTGCTCGTCCTCTCCATGGACAACAATTTCTTGATTTTCGTATTCAAACTTGACCATTTGGTGGAGAGTGGAGGGAACAGCTCTGGCAGTATGAATCCATGGTCTATCTAGGAGGAAATTATATGAGGTTTCCATGTCCAAAACCTGGAAAGTCACTCCAAAATCCACGGGGCCAATAGTCAGAATTAGATCAATTTCTCCTATGGTGTCTCTTCTAACCCCATCAAAAGCCCGCACGCAGACGTTGTTAGCCCCAATTCTTTCTGTTCTAATCTCCATTTTCTAGAGTGTTGAGAGAGGGAAAATATCGACCCCAGAACCACCATCTAACATTACTCTCTTCACATAATAGCCTTCGCATTTGACAGTCAAGTGGAGGGCTTTGTTGTGAGCGGCTCCCTCTGGGGGCAAATCATCGCGGTTGAAGGATATCATATTGACCTCAAAGAATCTTTCTGCCATTCTCTCCAGTTGTTCAACAGAAGTATCAATCGGGTGATATGCTTCATTTAGTGTTTTCAGGAGCACCTTCTGGTGTTCATCCGAACTCAGCAGCAGAGATAAGAGTGAAGCTTGGGAAGGAGTCTTCCAGAGTTGGTTAACTATTTCATATTAATTTTCTATCTTTCTGAAGAACTCTTCTGCTTCCTCAGTGCTAACAGGCTTCTTGGATGGCAACCGTTTATCCTTGTTCAGTTTGGACTTCTTTAGCTCTTCTGGGCTATGGTATTTCCCAGACTGATTTAACTTCTCCCATGACCTCTTTCCCCTTGCATGTAACCACGGTTCTGTTGTAGTTCCAGGGCACTGCAGTAGGATCTTTCATAGGGCTCTGTGGTGCGCAGTTAATAACCATGGGTTCAATCAGCCTTGGTGAAATTACAGGCTTGTGCGCCACATAGGTCCCTTTTGTCACATATAATCTTGGCATATTCAGCGTAACCTTCCTTTCCTCGAATTTCTTGGAAGTGTTCAGGATAAACTATTCTTTTCTTAGGGCTCTAGGAACATAGAGAACCTCATTCTTAGCAAGTGCTACCCCAGTCTTTGCTTCAACAACTCGAGGAACCGGAGTGACTTTCTTCTCGGTTTTGGCCTGTTTCACTATCGCTTTGGGTCTGACCTCTGAATTGGTGATGGCAATGATGGCTTTCAATGCTGGATCAAGCTCCTCGTCATCACAAATCATTCCAATGACCAGCCCATTATTGTGAGCCGGTAATGGATTGTTAGTCACATTAGGGATCTCTTCGTCCCTCAGTACAATTCTTTTTTCTTCTATCAAGATTTCAACCGCTCTTTTGAGGGTCCAAAAATCTTCTGTATCATGGCCTTCCACCCCTGAATGGTAAACGCATCTGGTTCCAGCCCTGTATGATGGGGACTCGGGATTTTGGCGGTTGGGAGGGATAGTTTGCAGTAGACCCAGTTGGATTAACTTTTGAAGCAAACTGGAATAAGATTCACCAATAAGAGTGAAATTGGTTCTCCTGGGAGGCTCACGAGGGCGTAGATTATGTTGGTGTGTATTTTGTGGTTGATGGGGATTATATTGAGCTGGGTAGGGAGAGTTCTTTCTGGGAGGTGAAGCTCGGGCTTGGTTGTAATGTTGCTGTGGCCGCGCGTAAGGTTGGGCATTCACCACCGCATAGTGAGGCGGTGCCACGGCATAGGCTGCATCTTGGTGTGGATAATAGTGGTGTGGGGTTTTGGATGGCATGTAAGAGCGGTCAAATGATCAACAAGGCCCTCTTGATCCTGAAACCATCATGGCTCCCTCCTCCCTCTTTTTACGGTTGGCCAAACCCCCTGAACCGTTCTAGATGGCTTGGGATGTGGCTTTCAAGGCAGCTAGACTCAATATTCAGCCAGTTTTCATACCGTTCTCTACCATTTCCCCAATTTTGATTGCCTCAGCAAACGGTTTGCCCATATCGGACATCATATTCTGAAAATAATCAGCCTCTTGGGCCTCTAAGAAGACTATAACCATTTCTATATTGTCCATGGGCGGTTTTACTCTGGCGGCCTACTCGCGCCATTTGATAGCATATTCGCGGAAACTCTCTGCGGCTTTCTTCTTCAAGTTAGATAGGGAGTTTTTGTCTGGAGCTATGTCGACGTTGTACTAGAATTGTCTGACAAAATCTCGGGCTAGATCATCCCATATGTGCCAGTGGGAGATTTCCAGATCCATATACCATTCCGAGGCGATTCCTGTCAGGCTTTCTCCGAAATAAGCCATCAATAATTCTTCTTTCCCACCAGGACCTTATAGCTGATTGCAGTATCTTTTTAGATGAGCAATTGGATCTCCATGCATATCATACTTCTCGAATTTTGGCATTTTGAAACCGGCAGGTAGATGAACATTTGGGAACATGCACAGGTGTGAGTTGGAAACACTTTTGTGGCCACTCAGGCCTTGCATGTTTTTTAAACTTTGCTCCAAGATTCTCATTTTCCGAGCCAGTTTTTCCTGCTCGGGGTTCCTTACTACCTTTCTTATTCAATTGGGGACTCATATTGTGGTTGTTGAGCGTATGAGCCTGGAGCAACATGAATGATGTCCGGCTGAAATTGTGGGCCCTAGAAGGTGAATGTTGAAGGCTCAAAGCATGTCCTGGGCACGGTTGGCTGTGCCATGGTGAAGACCAATAGTGCAGAGACCAACTTGGGCAGTGCTCCAGAGAATGGTGCCTGAGGGTGAACCACAGAAGGCATACCGGTGAAGGATGATGTAGATGGGTACCCAAATAGGACAAATGGATTTGCCATGAGGATGTTGGTGGTTCCAACTGTCCTTGGGACCAGCTCGAGGAAACTTAGAATGGCACTTGGCGGTTCCCTACCGTTGGACAAGGCATCCCACATTTCCAACATGAGGAGACGCAACTTCTTGTTTTCTTCAGCAGTTGCCACTTGGGGTTGTGAAATAGCCAGCTCAGGAGTATCCTCAGTGTTAATGATGCGGATATTGCTTTCTGAAGCCATTGGGATCTTTCCTTTGGATCTTGTAAAATAGGGGTGAGAAGCCAGATTACCGACAAAACCAACCACCTTAACAACACCTTTAATGCAAATACAATACCCTTGTCAATTTGAGATATTTAACTAATAGGGAATCGCACATTGGGGATGCAATCTACCTGAACAGTTAAACGTTTCTAAAATGTTTTTGCCATGGCTGCGTGTTTCATCCCAGCTTTCACTATCTCTTTTACTCTGTAGCTCTTTTATTTTATTCATTCACTTCATATCTTGATTTCTTTTTCTTTCTCTTTTTGTGGTTTTTTGCTCTTTCATTTTTATTGCACTTTTCTTCTTCTTCTTTTTTTCAATTTTCTCTCTTTTGTTGATTTTCTCTTAGATTAATTAGGGCTATGATTGCATCCGATGAGGATTGCTTACATATCATGATGCTGCATGAATCAGATTATTACGTAGTTTTAGGAGAATAAACGCGAAATGAAAGAAAAGAAAATTTTTGGGTTTTTATTTTCCTTCAAAATTCCATTAATAAAAAACTTTTTGGTTTTTCTATTACAAGGACTTGGATGTACTGATAGACGAAAGCAAAAACAGACTCGACATGGACGAAAGGACAAACAGACTCGAGAAAAGTAAAATACTGACTGAAAAGCCAAAAAATCAAGAATATAAAAGAGCCTCAAATGCTATTCCGCGGGCCCGGGGGACATCGGTCGGTCTCGACGCGGGCCTGCGTGCAATCTCTTCCTGTAGGAACTCTAGATCGGCCATCACCTGGCAAACGAAGGACATCACTGAGGTAAAAAAAAAAAACATAGATCTGGTCATACCCTCACATTTATGGCATTTCACTGCAGCGTAATCGGCTATTTCTTTGATTCTCATTCTAATGACACCCTTTTCTTGGAGCAAACATCTAATTTGTTGTGCACGGGCTTCGAACACCTACGCGGCTATGTTATTTTTGTCTTACAACTTCTGCACACTCTCTTCTAATTGGTAAATCAGTGCATAACAATGTTCTCTTTCTGTTTTGAAATCCTTTGTCTGCTGAACCATTTCATTTTCTAGAGTAGCCAGTTTTTCCCTTAAAATATTGACTCCTCTATCATATCTTTGTTTCAATTGGCGGGCTGATCTTGCCAGTTCTTCTGCACCTTTCGCCAACTTTGCTCGAGCCTGTTCCAAGTCTTCCTCGGCCTTTGTCAGATCAACCGCATAATCATGCACTTTTCGCCTCAAATTGCTTATGATTCTTTCATCCTTCTCACTTTTTACTAGCGTTTCGGCGACTATTTTTATTTTATGGATCTGAGCTCATAGGGCTTCGTTTTCTTGGGCCAACCTTTTCTTTTCTCCTTCATCCTCAGCAGCTTGCAACCCACAATCAAATTTAATGGTTCTGACTTGATCTTCTAGTTTTCTTATGGTGGTCCGGTATTCCTTCTCTTTGGCTAACCAAACCCACTGTTCTTGCGCTGCATCGACAAATTCTTGGATATGGGCCTTTTAGTCGGCCTTTCAGATTCGTCATTTGTTGTGACTCTCTTTCCATACCAAGCAACATAACCAAGTAAGACCTCTCTCTTGGACAAATTATGTACTCGGGTGTTTGCCCCCAAATACTAATATTCGCTCCAAATTTGGCGAACCACTTCTTTAGGAAATTTGGCATTGGAGCGGATTTCAACCACATGAGTACTAAGATCTTTATCTGGGAATTGTTTGGCATCTTTCAAATTGTTTCAAAACCCGGGACAGGGCATAGGGCTGGATGCTTCAGAGACCCAATAGAAGGAAGTAGGGACCAGCGGGGGGCATGTAAATAATCTCATTAACAGGGAGCCAACCTAATGTCCACTCTATCTGATCCGCGATTATATAACGAAGGGGGTAATCCAATCTTTGACCCCTTCTGGCATTTCGAATCCTGTCACTCGTGTACCAAATTCTTCATTGCAGTTTTTCCCAGTAGAACCGTAATTCATGTACCGGGGACGATGACAAAGGTGCTCGATCATCCACATTTTTAAAAACAGATTGCACCCCTCGAAAAACCTGACTCCGGCCTTGCAGGATGTGAGGGCTCGGAATATATCTGGCATAATCATGGTTGCGAGGGTACTCTTGGCCTGAGTAATCAAAACATGGGCAACTCCGGCTACACGCAAATTAATATGCCCATCCTCCATTGGAAATAACAAAAGGCTTAAAAATGCCACCATCAAGGCAAAACATCTATGCATCTCCCACTTTGACCGGTTTCCTTTACTGCAAAGTCCATTTTCTGGGCCCTCGAATCCTCTTAAGTGCCTGTACTGCTGGTATAGAAAGTGAAAAGTGCAAGCTCCACCTGCTAGACCTTCTGTCTTGATCTGTCTGCTTATTTTCAGTAAGTTTAGAAACTTGTGGGGAGTAACGGTCCTTGGAGATACCAGGTACTTGTGTCTTAATCCCTCCGTACTTCCGGCATAACCCGCCATTTCTTCCAAAGTAGGTGTAAGCTCAAAATTTGAGAAGTGCAAAACATTATGAGCGGGGTCCCAGAATGACACCAGTGCCTCTATCAAATCACTTTTAGGTTGAATCTTTAATAGTCCAGTGAGCGCCCCAAGTATTGATAGACCCTGTCTCGTCCTTGTTTTCCCAAATCCTCCCACTATATATGGAGTGCTAGTGGAATCTGATCCATGACCTTTAACGGTAAATTCTAAACAATGCTCATTCTGCACATTTTTTTAAATTAGGGTGACTAGGTTAAAACATGTGAATTTTGTTTAGAAACTGACCATGAAAAAATTAATTTTTTATTTTATTTTTTAAAATTTTTTTGTAAAATCCAACTGAAAACAAATTACGGCTACTTCTGCAAATACGGCCCTTCGGAAGGGAAGATTTTAGGGTTGCTTGCCAAGTGGCCAAAAATTAGAGAAAGGGACCATAGATGGCTATTCTTGCAAAAATGGCCTTCCAGCGTCCCGTCAGGATATTTCTGGCTATTTAGACAAAACCGCGCCACCTAACTTTATTTATGACAAAATAACAACATTTGATATTTTTTGATTATTTTTGCAAAAGCGGGGGCTGAACCTGATGAAGGTTGCCTACGTATCTCACATCCGGTGAGAATCAAACCCGCGTAGTTCGGTAAGTTTTGACACAATAAGAAAATATGACTTATTTTGAAATGATCTTTTCTTTCTTTTCTTTTTTTCAAAATTTCGGCAGAGTTTCGAGATATTTTGAATACCGGGCTTTTCAGAATCGGGTGAATTTTTTCTCTCCTACCTCACTCTTGGTTTTTCTTGATTTTCTTTCCCTATTCTAGAAGTCGGTCACCATGCAAGCCGAAACAAACAAATGCACAAGTAGCACATAAAATGCATCAGGATGGTCTTTTAATTTGGATACACCTGTCCTAGACGGACCCAACCCCTGTGTTGAGTCCCTAAAGTCAAATGCATGTGATGCAAACAAACATTCCTACTAGGGATCCGGCTTGAGGTTATGTCATTCTAGGTTTGAACCTTGGGGTGTATTGTTCTAGACCTGGCTTACCTGAGCGGACAGCTCGAGCCGGGGGGGGCAACGTACCGGGAACCAAAAGACCATCCGACTTTATAACTGATCTGATCCTCGTTCTAAAATTAGGGACATGACACTCTAATAGAAAGAAGCCACGCCAGCATGCGCTTCCCAGAAGATTTAGAAGACTCAGAGAGGAGTAGGGTGTCGTAACAGTTTTATATACAGTTCAAACAATATTAAAGCAGTAGAGAGCGGCATTTAGCACATTAGGCTAAACAAGTAATATCAGACAATCACAAGTAGCCGAGTTTAAAAATCATCTAAGCTCGAATTCTGAAAACCCTGAACCAGAAGTTCTAGGTTCGTGTTCCCCAGTAGAGTCGCCACAGCTCTCACACCTCCTTTTTCCGAGGGATAAGGAGTTTTTCCAATTAAAGTGACATTGTTCGAAATGGGATTATTTATTTAATTCAATGTCGCCACTTGGAATAATTGTTATGGTGTCCCAAGTCACCAATTTATTTTAAAATCCCAAATCGAGAAAATTGACTCTATTTTTACAGTTTGCGAATACAAAAGACCGGGTAAGGAATTTTGTTAACTCGGGAGAAGGTGTGAGGCACTCCCGAGTTCCGTAGTTTTAGCACGGTCACTTAACAATTAATACCTGGCTTAAATATCTGAATTAGTACATGTTTTAGAATCTTTTGTGTATTGCCGCTTTTATACAACTTTTTATTATTTTAAACAATTATGGAGTTTATTTAAACAAGTCACAGTATCGCGCACTTGTTATTTTTGTACACATCGCAAATCACGCCACGTTAAACGTACCCGTAATTCACAACATGTTTATTTTAATTATTATTTTAAGTTGAGGTCGAGTCACGTGAACGTGCACTCGAATTTGGGATTACGTATCATGACTATGCCACGGGAACCGTACCCATGGTCACGATGATTTGTTATTAGTCGCACCTAAAAGTAATTACGATTGTTCATGAATTGTTCCGAAGCTACTTCAATATTATTGTAAGGCTAAAGTTATGGAAGATTATTGTGGGAAAGGTGATGTGATTTAATTGACATTTGCTCCCTATAGTAATTAAAGAAATGGGCATCTTATGTATTTACAAGAATTGGACCATATGGTTTATGAAATGGGCCAGCATGAATTGACGTTATTTGAGCCCATTAATCACTTTTAGCATCTAAATTTCTACCATATAATTTGGCTTGCACTTTAATAACTGGAAGCACACTGCCCATCTTAACAAATAAAACACTAGTTTAACAATTACATAAAGCACGTAATTAGACTCCGACAGAAGCTTAACGTGAACATCTCTAAAAGATTTCAACTTTATTTAATAATCCATGTAATCTTATACGTAACTTTAAATTTTGATTTAAAACGAGAAACAAGTACTCAATTTCCATGACTTCAACAATAGTGAGACAAACAAAATCAGTTAGGAAACAAAGCACAGAATCGATGCCATAGCCATAAAACATTCACAAAAATAGAATAGAGCATGCAACTAATATAAAAGCAATAAATAAGGGAATGGACCTTTGATGAAATTATCTCCGAAGCTAATTGTATAACAACATAGAAGAGCAGCGATACAGAGCCGATAACCAATGAATCAAACACAGAACCACAAACAAGACCCCAACGACGGCGACAAAAGTCGGCGAACGAAACTTCTAACGTAAGTTTTGGACACGTTTTTGACTGGGGTTTGAGGCCCATTTTATGGCTTTTGGGGGGCTGGTTTGGAGATCGAATTATGGTGATTTTAGGGTAAAACAGTGATGCTTTGGGATTGATTTCAGCTGAGTTTTAACGGAGAAAAAGGGGGTTGGTGTTTTGAAGGAGAAAGAGCAACTGGTTTTAATGGAGAAAATGGTGATGTTTCATGACTATTTTGCTGGAGATTTGCATTGCTTCTAATGGGGTTTTTAGAGGAGGAAGATGAGTGAGTTGTGGCCTCTTCTTCTCTCTCGTTTTTTTTCTCTCTCTTTTCTTTCACTCCCAGCTCTATTTTTCTCTCCAGATCTCCTCCTCTCAGGTTTTTTTTTTCCGTCAAGGCTGCTCTCCTTTTTGTGTGAGTGTGATGGTGAGTGTGTGCTAGTGTAAAGTGACGTGAGGGAGTTGGGGGTAAAGTGAGCGTGTGCTAGTGTAAAATCACGTGAGAGAGTTTGGAAAAAAGGGAGAAAGTAGTTCTAGTGTAAAGTGACGTGAAGGGGTTGGGAAAATGGGTAAAGTGAGGTATTGGTGAGATGAGTGTGATATAATTTTCTTAAGTAACACCTATAAAAGTTGAAATAAGAGCTAAATATATAGATTAAACTTAAAATATATTTACATACTAAAAAGTAGTAAAAAATTCAAACATGATCAAAAATTAGGTGCTCTCAGCAAGATTAAACTTAAAATATATTTACATACTAAAAAGTGGTGAAAAATTCAAACATGGTCAAAAATTAGGTGTTCACAATCCAAATTCCCTTCTTCGCGAATGCGGAAAGAGCCTCGCGTTCGTGAAGCACAAAACTCAACCTTCCAAAAATCCTCTTACGCAAATGCAATTTTTCACTGAGCTCTACCTACAGGATCGCGTCTCCCTTACCGCGAACACAAAGTCTTAAGGCCTGGTGCCCAAGCCGGCCTCATCCTTCTACGCGAACGCGAGCGCCCTCTTGCGATCGTGATGCACAATTTCCCTATGCCTTCATGAACACGAGACCTTCTGTGAGAACGCGAAGAACAATCTTCACCTGCCTCTCAGATACTCTTCGTGAACACGAGACCTCTCTCGCGAACACGTATAAGGAAACCAAACACCAGAAAAAATCTGCAGCTCAACAAGGCCAAACTTAATCCATAATCAATTTGAATCTCACTCGAGGCCCCCAGGGTCCCACCCAAACATACCAGCATATCCTAAAATATCATACGAACATAGTCGAGGCCTCAAACCACATCAAACAATATGAAAAACACGAATCGCACCCCAATTCAAGCCTAATAAAACTAATGGATTTTCAACTTCTACAATCAATGCCGAAACCTATCAAACCAACTCCTATTGACCTCAAAATTTGCACACAAGTGATAAAATGATACAACGGACCTATTTCAACTTTCGGAACCAAAATTTGAGCTCGGTAGCAACAAAGTCAACTCTCGGTAAAACTTCTCAACTCTCCAAACCTCAAGTTTTCCAACTTTCGCTAATTCAAGTCAAAATCACCTACGGACTTCCAAATCAATATCCGGACACACTCCTAAGTCCAAAATCACTATACGGAGCTATATGAACCATCAAAACTCCATTCCGGAGTCATTTACACATAAGCTAACATCCAGTCAACTCTTCTAACTTAGGCTTCCAACCTTGGGACTAAGTATCCCAATTCATTCCGAAACATCCCTAGAACCAAACCTACCACTCCGGCAAGTCAAATAACAATAAATGAATAAAATAAGCAATAAATATGGGAACGAAGCTACAATACTCAAAATGACCGGCCACGTCGTTACATAATTCAAGATTCAACCAAGGGAAGCAAAGGACTAAAGGTGCCATAAAAGTGGACATTGCTATTAAAAACATTGCTACAAGCATGTCTTCATGTTATTGATCCAAAGACTTCATATAACTTTCTGCTTGATTGATCTTGAATTCATGAGAATAACATGATTTCATCCATCTACCATCAATGTCTGAAGTATCACGCAGACGAAATCCAAAAGAAGATTTTGCTAACAATAAGTCATTGATTGAAGGTGAGAGACACTTTGGTGATGCATAATTTTATTTGAAGATTTATGTTGTAAAGGAAGCAAAAGTTGACAACTCAAGAAGGCCAAATGTGCCGAGCTCGCAGAAGAAGGATAGAGATGGCAGCCAGTTAAGTCAATATCATAATTGTGGAATATCAAGGGCATGCCAATCCAAGTAAAGCACTAAATAGGGATGACGTGTCTTCAAGCAAGAAAGTATCTTCTATGCTGCACTATGTCCCAAAGATAAAGAAAGCGGATGATCAATCATCGAATCTCCAAAGTAATGTTCTAAAAAGGTCATTCCTTCATATCAAACAGTTTGAGGCGGTAAAATTGTCCACAAAGTTACTCGAATAGTTCGTAGCCCATAATATATCCTAAAATATGGCACTCGTTACGCCGCGTAGCGCGTATTGTTAAAAGTTTTGGTCCAAATGCCCACAAACTATTTGCAAAGGTTGGATACAATCCTAGCAAGCCACCATAGCTAGGGAAGCTCCCAAAGAAAGTTGTTATGAAGCAATCATGTGAAGGTTGATGGTACAAACAACCTCCACCGGTTAGCATTTTCATAAGAAGGATAAAAAACAACTACAATACCGTAGAAGATAAATTTGCGATTTTTAACAAAAATCCTTCTGTTTTTGATCGGCTTAAAAAAAATAACTGCGAGAACTTCTAGATTTGAGAGGTTAGGGACGTTGGAGAAGAAGAGAAAGTTTTAAAAAAAATTATGGAATATGAAAACACCTACCTCGTCTAAGCGAAATTTTGGCCAAACACCTTCAATATTTCTCTAAAATAGCCTTCCCCTCCCCTCCTCCCCCCCTTATTTTTTAAGGTACTTTTGGCCTTACTTGGCCATTGATAATTGTTTGGACATGTATTTAAACTTGGACCAAAATTGAAAAAACTTTATTTTTTACTTGTATATTCCTTAGTAATTTTTTTTTAATACTTCACGTATTTCAAATACTGAAGTTTGTTATTTATAAATACTTAGAGGAGAAAGTCATGAGACCATCCTTATTACTAATTCTCATCATTAATAGCGTTAAATATAAAAATACTCATCGCTAATAGCGTTAAATATACAAATATTTTTGGTTGGATAATTTAGTCTTAATGTCCTTCTTTTTATTATGTTTGCACATATTTATTTTTTAAGAGTGATTTTGCACATTGAAAGACTATCCATAAGTCACTCACACAATGCTTTTGAAATAAATTTCTAATACAAGTTGGCAATTAGTATAAAAATACAAAATATACCGTCATTAAAGAAAAAAAAGGTGAACAAAATATAATCAAATGAAGATTTTGATTTTAGGGATTTACATTACTGTTTCCCATTTGAAAAAGAAATATCATACTTGACAACTTCTTTTAAGGGCTCTTGTTTGGGGTGTCAATGGTTCGGTTCGATCGGTTATTTTATAATAATTGTACCATATTAATTTTTCGGTTATTCTGTTATGTATAATCAAAATTAAACTTTTCGAAACCGTCCCAATCATGATGGTTTCTCTTCAGTATCAGTACGGTTCGGTTAATTTTTGATTTTTTTTAAATGTCATGTAAAAGTTGCTAGTAAAGGTAAAATGCAATAATATACATATTTTTATAGGACTTAACAAAACGCTCTAGACAGTTTTACTGTTTAAATGGTGATGAATTAATAAAACATGAAAGATGACCATAATAAAGATCCATCAACTACTTTACAATAATATAAAAGAAACTAAGCAAAGACCAAAAAAAAAATTCACACGAGTAGAAAGATATTAACCAAGTTGGGACTCAAGAATAAAGTCTATAGAAGATTAAATATTCAAAAAGATAAATTTAAATCATACAAAAAAAATATATTCAATACATTTAGTTTGCTACTCATAATCGCTAGAATACTTTGTGTCTTGTTGGTGAATATGCTGAAAATAATTTTGTTTCAGTAGGAGTAGCATAATAGGTTTGGAAATTAAAGAATTTTGATTTTAATTATTTGTTGGATAATAATCATTTTTATAATTTCAAAGGCCAAGGAAAAATTTAATGCTTTATTATTTTTAAACTTAATATATAAATATATTTTTTATATGTAAATTTATTCGGTACGGTTTGGTATTTTTTTGATTTATTTTCATAAAATAAAAAAATCTACCCTAATTATCGGTTGTATCTACGTTTTATTAAAAAAAAAAAACTAAAAATCGGTTCGGTATTATACGATTCGGTAGGTTTAGTCCGATTTTAAATATCCATTGACACCCCTAGCTCTTTGTACTGGGTCGAATACAACTGAACAAGGCCGGGTCGGAAACCACTAGGTCGAAATGCATGGACCGAAATCATGAAGTATAATTCGAGAACCGAATCCGGTTCGGTTGATCAGAAAGAGGTCGAACAGCCGAGGTTCGATCCTAACCCATCCCATTCCATCTCCGGACGAGTCGAATATCCTCGTATTTCCTCGATAGTCATGCCATTATTTAGAAATATTAAATATACTGAATCTCGTAAGAATTGATGTTTTCCTTTGTAATTCGCATGTCACTTTTATTGTAAGACTTTACACTTATCCATGTATCTTTTACATTTATCTATGTAACCTTTGCACTTACCCATGTAACATTAAATGCAGAAACTCTTCAGCTGACCCAGGCGGGAAAAAGAGTTTATAAGGATGAAATGCATCCTATGTACAGACACTTTTTGGATAATCTGAAAAATAGAATTCTTTGCAAGCTCTCTCATTATCTTTCTTCTTCAGAATCTCTTATCAATTTATAATTTGATCATTCCATTGTTGTTTCAATTATAAACACGTGAATTTCGCCTTCACCTGATAGTGAAATAATTTACGGATCCTTAGTCTCACTATAAATTCAATTGTTACCCAATTTCAAGGGTAAAACACTCTTGTAGAGCAATTATCGTGACATCTAAATTCAAACTCATCTTTAATATATTTTATTTTGAAAATCCGCATAATGCTTCAAATAAAATTATTTGGTGGTTAACTATTTCAAACTCACAAGTTTTTCTAAATAATATCTCTGTCTCCCTTTTTACCGTAACAATTGAACTTATTCAGTATTTTTATCACTCGGATCAACTTAACAAACTACATCATTTGGTTTTGGAATACAAATTGAAAAATTATACTTCTGGCATTTTTGGAAAAGCATATTTTAGGCGGAGTATTTTTCCTTTCTTCTTTTGTCTTTTAAAATGATCATCAATATAATCAATCCACATAATACATTCGTTACATCCATATTGAATTGCAATAAGTACGTTTTCTATATTCAGGATAAAAGTAGTAAATCCCAAAGGAAAAAGATGAAAACAGACAAGAACAGAAGTATCACCCTTTTGTCCACAACTTTTTTTTTTCCTTTCAAAAATGCATTTGTTCATGATATTTTACAAGTAATTTTTCGAATTTATTTTCTCCACTCACAATATTGAAATATTTTTTCAAGTAAAATACATGTTCAAATATAATTTCAAATACTATTTTTTAATTTAACTTCAAATATTTTTTTTTAAATTACAAATTTTTATATCCAAATACCTACTAAATCTCAACTATTTTCTGATCTTGTACCAAAGAAAAATTAATACAACTAAAAAAACAAATCAAGAAAGTGCAAATTGAAAAAGAAAAAAGAAAAAAAATATTAGCCACCAGTGTTTTAAAAGGCGTTTTCGAGAGAGCCCTGGGGCGAGGCGCACCAAAAATGTCCCGAGACGATGTTGTGAGGCGGAAGTCTCAAGAAGCGTACTCCCGGTAATTCGAGGCATATGCCCGGGCGTTCTGGGCGTAAGCCCAGACGTTTTAGGCGTGTTTTTGTAGTGAGGGGTAAGCCCCAGAAACTTTTTCAAATTAAAACAAAAAATGTTGAATAAGTCTTTCATATAATACGCAAATTCTTAAAAGTAAACTTGTAATTACTCAAATATTTTGAAAAGGAAATGAAATGTATCAAATTTAAAAGTCAAGACCTTTTTTATTGATTGAAGCCTAATTTATGGTCTTTTTCAATTCCTTATCTTGTCCGCTAGTCTGCTAATATCTCCCAAAAGTAACGAATATTTAATTTTTTTTACAAATACAAAGAGAACTCCATTCTCCTTCGTAATAGCGAGTTCAAAGTTCAAATTGCAGGTTAGTCATCTTTTTTTTCCTCCAAGTAGAAAATTTTATTTTTTTCGACTTAAGTACTTGTGCTTGTAAGTAGCGTATAATAGATTGTTTTGACTAGTTTTTTGTGCGGATGGAGCGCGCGGGCGCGCGCGCGCGCACACACACACACACATATATATATATATATATCACATATTTATAATTTTCTTCAATTTTTTTGTAATTTTATCTGTTTATAAATATTTACTGTAATTATATTACAACAACAACAACAACATACCGGTATTTTCCCACACTGTGGGGTCTGGGGAGGGTAGTGTATACGCAAACCTCACCCCTACCTTGTGAGGATAGAGAGGATGTTCCCAATAGACTATCAGCTCAAGAAAGCATAAGCACCACACTAATGAAAATATTAACAAAAAGCCATATAGAAGTAGAATAAAAACAAGATAGTAATGTGATCAATAATGAAAGAAAACAACAGTTAATCGTAAAAACCTACTACCAACAGAAAGCGAGACTGTGTGCTAATACTATTGTTATGAACACTCTGGACTACCGCCCTAATCCACGTCCTCCATAATCAAAGGTCATGTCCTCGATCAGCTAAAGTTGCGTCATATTTTTGCCTAATCATCTTTTTCCACCTCTTATTTGGCTTATTATTTTATCAAAATATTAAAAATTAAATACCCTGGCGTAATATGTAAAACGCCTGGCGTCCACACTCAAATTTACCTTTTAAAACGCTCTTAGCCACCCAACCCGGTAATTTCGTAACGGGTCGGATCATGCAAAGTCTATGCTAAAACTTGAAAGCCTAAAACCCTCCAATCTCATTCGCCCTCAAGCCCTTGAAACTCACCTCCTATTTATCAAAAACAAAACAGCAAAGTAGAAAGCAGGGGAAGAGGCGACAAGCTGAACAAATACACTACCACTCCGAAACTTCAACTGTATATTCAGGTAGTTTCTTATTCTTGTGTGTGTGTGTGTGTGTGAACAATTCTGGTGTTTATTCGAATGCTTTTGTGATTTTTTCCCCAGATATTTAATTAGATGGGGAAGTTAGGGAAGAAAGCGAGGAAGTTTGCAAAGAAGAACCTTCAGTCAGTGCTTAGGGATCGTCGAAAGAAGAAAGCTTTGTTCAAAAAGAGATATTCTTCCAGTACATATCTTTTTCTCTCTTCTAAAAATACAAATTCAGTAATTGATATTTGCTGGTATTTTATTAGATTGAACGTTTTTATGTGAAAAGAAATGTTACAGGGCTACAAACAATATGTGTAATAGGCTAACAGCCTTTTGTTTTGTAGGCGTAAATTGGGTTCCCTTGGTACGTTATGTATTTTGTCACTCAATTTGTATGTTTTTTGATGACCAAGAAATCTGTCTGTGGCCAACTCGTATGACCACTGCAGCGTCCAAGACTCGGGGATAATGGGCCCGGCCTGCTTAGTTCTCGTGGCGCAAGACTCCACACTTGTGACCTAAGTCACAAGTCCCTACACTTTGCTGATTGAACTAAGACCGAAGGCCACAATATTTGTATTTGATAGAAATGAGAATAATTGGAAAATAATGAGAAGAAGAATGATGGGGCTGTTCCTTTTCTTTTGGTTATTGGGTTAGAATCTGTTGCTAGTGCATGTTGCGGAGGAAGTGCGATCTTAATCGGATGTGGAAACTGGAACTGGAGCTTCAATGAAGATGAGCTAGTGTCATGGAATATAAGTGTTGGTTACTTGCTCTATTTACTTGATCAAAGAAAATGTTGGTTACTTGCTCTATTTAAGGCCAAATTCGTTAAATGAGTATGAGTGTTTGGAAGACAGCTAAACATTGTTGTAATGCTTTAAGTATTTCATTAGGGCAAATGAAGTTGCAATATTTTGATTTAGCAATTTAGTTGAGTGTTTCAGGGTTTGTTTTGACACTAACATATTGAGAGCCTTTGATTATTTTCTTTTTCTAATTCTTGATTAAGAATGGTTTTCACTTGGACACAACTGATCATGGATATATTAGGCACTATGCCCGTTAGTTGTGTATTTCAAAGGAATATACTTTGAATAGATTGAATTAAACGAACTGTCGAGCGGTAATTACCAAGAAATAGTATGATACTATGAAATAGACTGATAAAGCTGTTGACTTCATCAGGAAATTTGAGCATAATCGTCCGCACAGATGATTAATTCGTCTGTAGCAGAGGAGTGGAAAATTAATGATTTTGAGTAGCGAAGCAACATGTTCAGATATGACAGCCCTTGGACAGCTCTGAAGAACACATTTGCTGTTCTGTTTTTGGATTTGATTTCGAGACACGTATAGTTAAGTGCATGGGTACACTCCCGGGGATTCCGCTGTAAAGTTTGACAGCTTAAAAGAAATTTGGTTCTCCTGTCCTTGGATTGTATGCTTTACTTATCAAACTTGCGGTACTTGGGAAAAGAAAAGGAATCTTTCCAGAGACATAATAAATTCTAAGTGATGCTCTGAGGTTAAGTTTGGGGGATAATGGAATCAGGTACTGAAGTACCCACTTATGCAATATAAAATAGTGGTTTAATGCAAATTCTTTCCTGATAAGAATTTCTTCTTGTAAAGCTAATACCTAAAACAATAGATATACTTTATTGTCAATCAAGTAGATCAAATTCTTGATGGTTAATAATCCCGTAGATTTATGTTTTTTTTTTTGTAATGTTAAAACTTTATCGCTAACTCTTCTATCCCAGGAAAGTGGAACATTTTACTACTGATAAAATGGCCTTCCTAGTAACTTTTATCATCACTCGTGTTAGATATTATGATCTCTACATATGAAGGCAAAGATTGTTGATCTCAAGGGTGTTTCATCCTCATCTGAACTTACAAAGTGTTTCTAATTCAGCATATCTTTCTTTGGGTTAACTTATCTTGTTTTAATTTTTGATTGCTTTGTCATAGTCAACGATCCTTTAGATTTATGTTTCTTTGTAATATGTTAAACATAACACTACCTCTGCTATCAAGGTTTACTCTCATAGTCTGCTGCAACACATCTTATTTTTCTGGATTGCTCTTACTTAATTGGAAGAGTTTCTTAAAGAAGAGCTAAAACAGCTGATATTCCACGTAGAGAAATTTTACATGTTCATGCAAGTACTCCTTGAAAGTTATATCTTGCTTATACTGAGTAGTGAGTGTACAGGTGCATTATCCGGCTTGGAATCTCTTGGTCTTTTTTTAGTGAACTCATGCGTTCACGAGAAGAAACAGAAAAAATTAGACAAATGGCAAGAGTGGCAGTTTCTTTTACCTGTGCCTGTAACTTATTTGCTTTTATTACTTATGTCAACAGCTTGGCTCCAAACACCTCAAGTTTGCCTCTGTTCTGACATCACTGGACATCTTGCCACTATTTTATTGTTACTTTTATTGATATTGGACATTCATGTGAATATCTTCATGACATTGAGTTCGTTACTTATTGTAGAAAATGGGCAGAGTAACGTTGAAGACAAAGCAAAGTTAATACACGACTCTAATGGAAGGTAAATAAAAAGGTGAATTTGCTTCATATTTTAAGGTTGGATACAAGCCGTTGCTTTTAAGGCTGGATATTTTGACCTTCTACCTGTATTTCGTCTTCAACTTGTGGCTTCATTTACTCCAAATTGAAAATTGATGCTATTTGTAATAAATGTTGGACTTGGTTTTCCAATCTAGGGTGAAACAGAGAGGGGATTGCTTTTCTGCAATGGAATATAGTAAAAAGAGCTGAGATATGGGAAAAATCTGCAGCTTGGGGAAGGTCGTAGGCCACAAAATAAAGTAGCACTGGATGCTGTAAAAATCTATCTTTCTAGTTACTCACATTGACTTTAGATATTAAAATCTGTTGGTGATATAGCCTAATGTCATAAAACAGAAAGCTCTTACTCTCTTACAGAGAGTGATTTCGTTAGACCTCTCTCTTTGCAATTGAGTACGTCATGTTTATATAGACCGATCATTTCACTACTGTGGCTAAGCTAAGTAATAGTCAACAACTAGTAAATACACTATAGATATTGACAATTTGCTCAACTTAAAAGTTCTTATTCTCATGAACAATGTGTAATATTCTGAAAAAACTATGCTGAGTTTGCCCCTTTCTCTGAGTTAGTTACTCAATTCATTTCCTCAAGAAGCTAAATGTCATTTGTAATAAAAGGATCATCAAGCGTGAAACTATGCTCAGTGTTTCTCTCAGGAAGAACTCTTCACTTTCTCTTTCCTTAATTGCTTTCCCTATCAACATTTTGATTCAAAAAATGTTCTGGCACTTCTTTGTTATTGGTGCTCTCTCTCTTTTTCCTGTTCCTCTCTTTCTAGGGAGAAACGATTATCCAAGACTTGCAAGGAAAAGATGTTGTTTTGGGAAACACGTTAGGCAACATATCCTACAACAAACTATCTCTAATAATATGGAATTAGAAAGGCTAAATTTCTCCAACTTATGTTTTAACTTGTGGCTTTGCCTTCCTTCACTACTTGAATTTTTCAGCATTTTGACCCCTTGATATCATCAACAAGGCCTGTTTGTCCCTTATGTTACTCCTTTTCTGTAATCTGTGTTCTTGGTGTCTCTATCTTGTAAGGTAAATCATGCAAGCATTGACAACTCGCCATAAATCATTATTTATTGACTAGTCATAAGATTTCTCAGAAACACTGAAGCTGAAGCTTTTGATGACTCACCTCTTGATGCACTGTTCGAGGAAAATGAGAGTGATGTGGTTGCAGATTCTTCAGACAGTGATGGATACCTTTCAGAGGTCTCAATTTTCAATTATCCGATTTATCTTTACTTCAATGTTCTGCACCTGAGGGATTGCACTGGGTTTGTTGTTGTTGTATCTTTACTTAAATGTCAACTTTTGCTTTATCTAAACTTTTTTGATCATATTTCAGGATATAAGCTGTGAAGACAAAACAGATAGTGAGCCTGGGAAGTTTTTAGAAGGTGCATCATCTGACTTAAATGGGATTTGTATGGGTGTTCTGCTCCTTATTGTAACATCCCTTCCATTATTTATTTATTTCTAGTTTTTCTCTTGTCAACATCAGAAATCCTCTGATTCAATAATGGATGTGCAGGTGACAGATGTACCAGTGAATTGATGGCACAGAACAGAAAAATTCAGGAAGATCTTGGTGTACAAAAGAAAAAGCTGGAAAGACTGATGAGGAAGGTAGGTTGCTTTGCTGATCAAATCTACTGTCTTTCAAGATTTCAAAAACTGAACCTTCCTTTGACTAGCTTCTGGATTTACAGAAGATAGTTCTAAGATATTGTAGTAAGAGAAGTTCTTAATAGAATTTTGTGGGATGTATAAGGAGTAAAGTAGTTAGTTTAAAATATGTCACATCAGTATTGAAATGATTTTGTCCATATTAAGTTATGTTAGCTTGGGCTGTTGAAGAAGGAAAGTTTTCCATTTAATGAAACACATCAATTTTTTTTTTTTGGATGGATGAAAAAACACAGTAGTCAACACCTTTGGGATGGAGGAATAGGAGACATGTTGTCTTCTCCGTCATGGTGGAATTTGACTGTGATGGTAACTATTCAAAGTGATGAAACACAGAAGTAAACTACAGGGGCTTTCACCAATCTGACATCTAGTTAACTTTATCTTTTCTTTGATGGGCGTCATATGTTTGGGATTTGATTGTGGTGTCCGCTATTCAAAGTAACCACAGCCAATCTGACATCTAGTTAGCACATGTTTTCTTTGATAGGCAGCTCATCTAGTTAACGCATCTAAAACAAGTTTGCCTCAAATATAGACAGTTTAGACTTCATTCTGATTATGGGTAAATAGCTGTTAATGCCAGCATCATCTGTTTTGAACTGGTTTATTCTTTCAAATATGCATTCCATAATGTTATGTCAACCTTAAGATCTTGTTATAGGTTCATATGTAGTCTTGATTGACTTTTTAAATGTAAATTTATGTTGGAATAGCATATCAAAGGATTGTAAATAGTACACTGAGCTTCAATTAATTGAAAATTCAGTCCTGTGGGGTTCTACAGTTCTCTATTCATGTAATGGGCTACAGTATTGTGTCTTATACTATTGAGCGTGTATGAATAGTATGGCTACAAGCAGTGTTTTGTTAATATTTGTGTGTTTTAAGAATCGATTACTGACAGTAATATCACATCCATTCAACCTGGTACACTAAGACAAATGAGGGATCCATGTAACATAGATGATTCTAGAAGAGGATGGTTTAAAATTAAAGGTCCAATGTTGATTGAAAAATAAAGGTCTAAACTGAACCGTTTGACGTGGTAGTATGATTTTTTTAAACTTAAAACACTTAAAATCATAGGAAGCTACCAAAAAGTTGAGTTACTATACAGGCGAATGAGATACCAATTAGATATACAAGTATTTGTGGACTTCTTCTTTTTTCCCCTGGGATCTTTGGAAAAAAATAAAAAACAAAATCATTCTGTTCAGAACCCCAATAGTGAAAATTCAGAATTCTTAAACATATTTATCAACACAAAATGAATTCTTAAACTTATCCAGATTTTAACAATTTAGAGCTTTAACAAGTAGCTTCAGTTTTTTGAATTTTTTTGAGAAATATGCTTTAGAGGGCATTGAATTTGTTGTATCAGTTCATTCTACCTCATTGCTGGTTATCTTCTGTATATCTTATATTTGGTGGAGGATAGATGTTTTACAACACTTATTTGTTGATGTAAAGGGCGAAAATCTCTTACACATATAAGTTGCTGTCGTTCTGTGAACATTTTCAGGATCCAAGTTTCTCTAAGTTCTTAGAAAGGTACAAGGAGGACATTGAAGCACTGCAAAATGGAGACGTGGTAAGTAATTTCGAAAGATGATTTCTTGATAGCTTCTGTGTGCAAGTTTTATTGTTTGCTAGTGATTTTTGTCTTCCAATAGTGTACTGCTCTCAAAAAGATCTAGCTCATATTTCTGCACAATAAATCTGTTCATATCTTCTTTTGCGAGAAGCTGATGACCTATTCAAATGATTTATCAAAAAAAATGCAGAGGGTGCTTGGGTGAGAGTTATACTTGGAAGGGTGACCCCATGGGAAGTCCTCGTGTGTGCATCCCTCCTTTCTTTATAAGAGTAAATAAATTGAGGAATATGTGTTATGGTTATCTGTGCGTTAAATGCATCCATTTTGTCTGTAGGTTGACCATAACAGCTACATCAGCCGCTTAATTTCTGGGTTGAGAGAATGCTTAACCGTCTTATTTCTTGTGAAGAATAGAAGAATTTGTTTCTGACTTAATCCTGTAGCTTGGGAAGATAAACTATAGACAATAGTTGGTTTTTTATTGTGTGTAGATAATATTTGTCTTATTGGGTTAAAGTTTGATTTGTACTTCCGTTAATTGGATGATGAATATGTATACTCTTCATATTGATGATCTAGGCCTACGAATATTATGTATAGTTTAGAAAACTATTAGAAAAGGCTCTGTCGTCTTGGGGGAGCTAATTTCTTTGGCTGAAAGGGCTCCTATAGGAGATAATGGATTAGAATATAGCTCTTGACTAGGACTAAACCCACTGTGCTTGAGCTGAATTTAGAAAGAATTTGTCATTAGATTTGTTACACATATTTTGTCCTACGGAAGAAATTACAGTGTTGTTTAAGGAAATAAAAGATTGTATTCTTTGGATAACTTTTTTAATATCTCTATTGTGATTAGCAATAAGCTAAACTTAAGATTTAAGGTTTTTAGAGACTTAGACAGGAGGTCCTTTACCTCCCTTTTTTCCTGCTAGTCTTATGGTTTGTGTTTTCATTTGAGATGGGCTCTATGAGAGATCTGATTTGTTTAAGGAATTTGTCGTATGTTGTCCAGTTTCCTCTATAAATAGTTTTTTGAAATATTTCTCCTTTCATCCTATGTTATATGATGGTGTACGTTGAGTCTAACATGTTATTCTTCTTGGTAAGCAAGGTGATATTTTGTAACTAGCAACAAGGTTGTGCTGGAGCATTGAGCCAATTACAATTTACAAGCTTCTGTTAGTTATAACAGAGTATGTTAGGAGTTGAAAAAGTTAAACATGGCCTCAACGTCTTGAGAAACATTTACATTTGTGATGTTGTCTCAAAAAGATAGCGAATGAGTTTCTCATAACAGTGGGTTTACATCAGGAATCACCATCGAGCCTATACTTGTTTACTCTAATTATGGATGAGCTAACTAACCATATACAAGAGGTCTGATGGTGTATGCTATTTGCAAAAGACATTGTGTTAATTGTTAAATGATGGAAGTAGTGAGATTTATAGCAAAAAGCTTGAACTACGGAGAAACACTCTAGAGAATAAGGATCTTAAGATAAGTAGAAGACAAAGTATATTCTCTACAAGTTTAGTAAGCACAAGAAGATTGAAGTTGACGTGAGATTAGACGGGATTACGGTGCCTAAATGCAAACAATTGAGGTATCTAGGCTTCATTTTTTATATGGAGAAATATGAAATTATTACAAATAGGATCATAATGGGATGGTTGAAATGGAGTAGTGGTACTATAGTATAATGCACTAGGAGATTACTTACCAAAGTAAAAGGCAAATTCTATAGAATGGGAAAGAAGATTGGCAATGTTATATGGGAGTAAATGTTGGGCCTGACACACACACAAGATTAGTGTCGTGGAAAGCCATGGTGAGTGCAGGTGTTATAAAGGGGGCGAGATATACCTAAAATCTCATGGAAGGAAATTGTCTTGAAAGGCCTACAATTTCTTGGAATCAATGAAAGAACTTTTTTTTTTAATATACGCGATACTAGTTAGTTGGGAATATATTTTAGTTATGTTAATACGTTTACTTAGTTCCTATATTTTTCAGGAGTCTTTTAGCCTTTGTAGAGATTCTTATGCGAATAGGAAATGCAGATAGCCTCTAGTACTTTTCATTTTTATTTTGTTTAATGTATAATATTGGCATGCGATGGATTTAAATCGGAAACATGGTTAATGAGGATTCAATTCATATAGCCGACAACTTGTTTCAGACTGAAGCTTAGTCGTTGTTGTTAAGATGGATGTGCAGTCATATAATTTTGGACAATTTATAAGTGAACCCATTTGGCAAATGGTGCAAGTAACACATAAAGAGGATAAAGTGAGAAGGTCGCTTAATGTATTATGTCGATCTCCAGATATACTTGGACTATAGGTGCAAAAACATGGTGATTGAAGGTCTTAGGGTACAAGATAAACCTATATCACATGATTGGAAGTTGTCTTAAAAGACCTGCAATTTCTTAAAATCCATGCAGACTTAGTGTATAAGAAGCCACAATGAGAAAAAATGATCCATATAGGTCATGCCAGTTAGTGAGGGCTAAGGTTTAGTCATGTTGGTAAATCCACATTAGGTTCAATATTTGTTAGGAGTCTTTTAATCTTATTAGAGATAAAACTTCTATTATGATAGAACTGAGACTTTTTAAATATTGGATTTATAGGGGTCTAAATGGAGTTGCGTGATTAATGAAGATTCATACAGCTGGCTCGAACGAGCTTGTGATTTAGGAGTAATTATTGTTTTTATTATTGTTATTGTACTATCCTAAACATAAAAATAAGTGGCAATACTACCTACCTTTCAGTCTGCTCTCTTTAAGATTTTATGCAGTTCCAACTTTGCATAATATGTGCTTGGGTCAGATAAGACCAAGCAGAACAAAGGGAGCATTAGAAGCTATTTTCTTCTTCCTTTTCCCTGAATTCACTGATCCTCTCTGGCTAAAGAAATGAATTGGATAACTTTGGGGACTCAATATTTTGGACATGTATGTCCATGTAGTCACCCCATCTTTGTTGGTGAAATAATTTAAATAGTAGGAAGCCCAAAATGTGTGTTGGGCATGCGCTGGACGTATATATTGGACAGCCAGGCCTTGTATCTCTTTCAGCTTATGTGTTTTGACTTTCTACTAATGGGACATCATCAATTTGACACCAAAATGATGAAAATAATATAGAATTAGGAAAAAGGAAGCCCCTGATTTCCGTTCAGAGCTAGTTTATATAATTGTAGCTTGACTACTCTGAGATCTCAAAAATATTTTGATTCTGATTATGCTTCGTGACAGTCCTCAGAAGAAGATGAGACTAGTGATCGTGGAAGAGACTCCATGACTGAAGACAACCAAGGCAAAAGCACGGGAAAAGTCTTGACAGTATCTGCTATTAGTTCTTGGTGTCGACTGGTCAAAGAGGAGCAGAAGAAGGCAGCATTTGTTTGTGTATTAAATGCTTATCGAGCAGCGTGCCGCTATGGGGCTGAATCCATTGACCTTAGGTTTCAGAATGCTGAAACATTCTGCAGCTTAGTAATGTCTGTTCTTTCCGAGGCAGATGATATATTTCGAGGGCTTCTGGGACTATCATCCTCCAGTTACAAGAAAGAAGCGATATTGAAACTGAAGGATACCCCACAATGGGTTAATGTGAAACCTCTCATGAAATCTTATTTAAGGAGTACATTATCTCTACTGGATCAGGTTACTGATTCAGACATTCTGGCTTTCGCTTTGACTCGATTCAAGGCTTCTTTACCATTCTTTGCTGCTTTCCCCTATCTTTTGCAGAGACTCATTAAGGTACGTTATCTTTAGCACTTGATTTGTAAGAACAATCTTTGACTCGGGGTTTGATGATATCTAATGCATATGCTATCCAGATGGACTATTGAAATTCTAGAAGCACTTACCTATACACACACACACATTTACTTGAGTCCATACACCTGCTTATAAGCTTCTAGTGTACTACTAGTGGAACTACTAGTTTTGCTGTATTATTTTATTATCAAGTTTTGGTTCTTCAGTTTTTCCATGTATGATGTATGCTTATGTGAATCAGATAAACAACCGTAAGCTGCATTTGCATGCATATGCTGTGGATTCCTAGCAAATTTATATTCTTAATTGGCACTCCCTCGTGAACCTCAAATATGGATGTGCACCAATTTATTACCATTGTGGTTTATCCTTTTCAATATGTAGTTAGTTTACTACTAATAAAAATGTATGCGATAGAACTTATATTCACATTGTAAAATCCTACGATTTGCAATTTGAAAGTGTTGTTAATGTTGTGAAGCTCCACTGGCTTGTGATGCTAATAAGACCTTTTAAATAGTTGAATATATGCTGATTCCTATGTTCTTGGCATTTACATTGAACAGACAACAGTGCATTTGTGGGCTACAGGTGGGGGGATGCTGGCATCCGCGTCTTTTTCTATTGTACGGGACGTGGCCTCTCTATTTACAACTGATTGTTTTGACAATTGCTTAGCAAAAGCTTTTGTAGCTTATCTTGCTCAGTCCAGAGCAACAGAGATTGTCAATAACAAACATTTGCAGTTCCTAAGAAATTCCTTGGTTGACTTGTGCTCCCTAGATGTTCAAAAATCATTGCCTAAAGCCACGGCATCTGTTCGTCAGCTTTCCAAGATATTGCAGTGGGGCTTGCGTACTAAGAAAAAGGTAAATAAAATTGTGCCATGGCTTTTATTGAACTAAGTAGGAAAAATATAGCCTCAATAGTAGCTAGGGTTGGGTAATGTAGCTTCTTGACTATTTTTATCATCTTATGGTGCAGGAAGCTCTTAAAAGGATCTGCAGTTGGGAGTATGCTAATTGTATTAATCTTTGGGTTGGTTTTATAGCAGCCAATATACAGGATTATGATCTTCAGCCTATTTTCTTCACTATGGTTCAACTTATAAATGGAGTGGTGGGACTGTTTCCTGGACCAAGATATTTCCCTTTAAGACTAAATTGCATTCAATGGCTTAATGATCTCTCCAATTGTACTGGAGTTTTCATCCCTATTGCTTCATTTGTGTTGGATGTTTTGGAATACAAAATAGTCAGAGAGGGTGGAAAACCTGGACCTGCTCTCTCCTTTCAGTCCGTTGTAAAGGTTGGTTGATGTTAGGATCAAAATGACAATTTGGCGACTGAGTTATCTTTATGTATTTGTGTCACCATTTTAAATTGCAAATGAACATACTGCAGTTGCCAAAAAATTGCTTGAAGTCTCAAATGTTCCAAGACGAATGTATTAAATCTGCAATTGAACAACTGTCGTCACACTTTTTACAATGGAGCTATCACATTTCTTTCCCTGAGTTAGCGACTGTTCCACTCATTCGTCTGAAAAAGTTTTACGAGACAAAGACAAAAGAAAGTCTACACCGTGCGATCAAACATTTGATAGAGCAGGTATTCAACCGTCTTCGATTTTTGTGATGTTTAGTTACCTTGTATACCTATTCCTTTCAGAAACCTGCACGTGGATGCAGTTTTTGTTATAATTAAGAAGTATGCTGGAGAATGCAGCTTTAAACAGGATTTGCACCCAAATACCCAACTGAAGGTCAACTATGTTTAGGAATTAATTTAAGCTCAAGTGCATCTCATACTCGTTTCACTTATGCACTCGCTTCAAATCACACATATTCAGCATTTGTTTGATATGGTTCCTTGGATTCAATAGTAGATCAAATTAGTGGGTGTTGAACAATCTGAACAAGTATAAAGGAGGATAATATTGTTCTCCTCTACATAAGTATGAAAAGAGAATATCTTCGTCCTGTTTAGATAAAGTAGTTAGTGTGGAGAGTCATTCTCATGCCTCAAATTGCAAGACTTGAAGTACACGGGAGATGAATGTTTGGTAGTTATAGAGTTCTTTTTCTGATAAGTTAGTTCTGGTATATTACAGTTAAAATTATTGTTTCATGTTCTGCGATCTTATTGGTATTTCTTGTAAAATTTGGGCACTAAAGCAAAAACTTGCTGGATAACAATAAGTTGGTTTGTGGCATTAAAATTAGCAGCTAAAATGACAAAGGTTGTGCTCGCGCTTTGTGTGGCTAGGAAGGACAAGATAGCCTAGAAAGACTTGCCAAGTCAATTTACCTTATGAGTGCCTTTTTTTTTCTTCTGTTTAATCCACTTCGTTTTTGAATGAGTTTCTATCTTAACATCTCTTTCTTCCTCACGTTCCACCCTTTCTTCTGTTTTAAGAATATTTTCAGTTTCTTAGTTATACTGCCCATATAATAGACACCTGTAGGACAAAGTTGTGTTTGTGCCTTGTGTGGCTAGGAAGGAAAAGATAGCTTAGGAAGACTTGCCAAGTCAATTTACCTTGTGGATTCATTTTGTTCATGTCTAGTCCCCTTCACTTTTTTAGCAGGTTCTATTTCAAGATCTCTTTCTTCCTCAAATTCCACCCTTTCTGTTTTTAAGGCTTCTGTCAGTTTGTTAGTAAGAATGGCTGAGGGTGTATTGCCTAAATAGTATACAGTAATAAATAAGAGAATACTAAGAATCCAAGCTATAAAATTTCTAACACTAAAAAGAAAAGTAAAATTTCTCAATAACAATTTTTTGTCTTACTGTCAGTTGCTTTTCATGTCTCCCTTGTTTTGAAGGCTTTCTTTTGCCTCTGTAGGTGGAGAAAAATGTTGATTTTGTGAAAAGGAAAAGAGTTGAGGTTACCTTTTCGCCAAATGATCATCAATCTGTTGAAGCATTTCTTCAGGTGTGCCCATTTCCAACTAACTAGTAACAGTTATCTTTCAGATTGGGGAGTTATAATTTATTTAATTTAAATAATTGTTCAACGTGCAGTTTGAGAACTCCAGTCTCAGTTCTCCGTTTACTCAGTACTACAGAAGTGTACTTGAAAAGGCTGCTCTAAGGGTCTCACATAAGAATGAAAAGATTAGGTACTGTTGTGCTGCTGAAGTTTGGTTTAATTTCTTTATATAGTCTAAATATCTTGGTGGTTTTTTGCCGTTTGTCTACTGCGACGGCTGATAATAATGGTAATGGCCAAGGAGATGATTCATATGATTGCTATATTAATCTCTTGTACTTCTTTTTGGTTCACTGGTTCTCATGTTAGTGCTAAATGATCTCTTTTCTTTTTCCCTGGTTCTGGTTAGTTTATGGTTCAGATGTGTAGGGGGATCTATCAACTAGCCATTTGTCTCTGGGTGATAATGCACTGATTCTGTATATTCTACTGCAGTTTGCCAAGACTAGAGAAATCAAAGCGTAAAAGTGAGCAGCCCGTGGAAAATGCAGTGAATGGAGGTTTGATTAACGGTTCAGGCCACAAGGATCTCGATGCTGTTAATGGAACAAAGAAGAGGGTAAAAAGAAGAGCTCTTGAAGCATAATCTTGTTACCATTTTTTTGTTTGCTATAATTTTTGAAAATTTACTAATTAGTCTTTCCAGTTGGAAATTTTGAGCCTCGCCGCCTCCTTGAAAACTCATGTTGTATTGATATTCTCTTCGTGCTACTTATTTTTCGAAAAAAAATTAGAGGAATGACTTGCCGCTGTTGAGCCGGTTTGAATCGTTTCATTGCTTTATTTGCTTATTCATTATCTTTATGGCATTCCAGTTTCAATTACATTAGGTTGTGTTTGGTAAAGGGAGATTCTCAAAGGAATATACGTCTGATGAAAACGTTTGGTTTTCATCACAATCACCCGAACGTTAAATCCACGCTCCATCCATCATTTTACTACTATATGATCTAGAAATTTTCTTGCGTAAAACATTATACATATATATATATATACATATACATATAAAAATTCATTAACTAATGATCTTATGTCATTATACGTACCCTGAAGAAAGGAAATATTTAAGATGCACCTGAATGTAATCTTTTGAGACGTATTAGAGATGCAAGGTTACTTTGAAGTACAGGACACTGTTCTAGTATTTTAGTACTACCATTTTACCTTGATTCTCAAAATCATGTTGCCAAGAGCTTGGCAATTGTTTCTAGCGAGGATTTTTTCTTGTGTGAAGTTTTGAGGGTGACAGGTCAATGAAAATTACCACGAAATTTAATGGGATGGTATTCATTTTGTTGTAGCTTACCACTCCAATGCTATATATTTCTTTCCCATCTACTTTAATTTACTCCCGACTCCTAAAAATTCATTAACCTTTTCTTTAAAATAGCAAAGTTCGGTAATTTCAAGAAATCAAATGAATGACATGCCTTCGTCAAACTGAATTCAACCATCCTTTTATAGCGTTGTGCTCAATAAGTATTATCTTTACTTAGAAGGCGAAACTTCGAATATATTATAATCTAGAAAAATGTAATAACCTCCACCCCCTTTCCCCCCAAAACATATTTTGAAATGTCACTTCTAGTATATTGGGATTTACAAACATGAAAGTAGAATTGTTTGGATGAATAGCGGCGGATCTTGTGTGATTTTCACGTCGCGAAATTTTCATGAAGCTTTAGAAGTCTTTCAGTTTACGGCGTTGCAGTAAGCCTGATATGTTTAAGAGGTCGTTTGGAAGAGTGCATTAGGAAACATACTGCATGAATTAATTATGTGTGTTAGTAATAACTTGTCCGCTACATTTTTTCAATCTATGTATAGCTAATACAAGCATTAGTTATATATCCTATTTGGTGTTATCTTATGTATAGCTAGTACATAGCAAATCATGGTATTAGCAATACCAAGGTTATATGTATAAGCTTAATTAAAGACAAAATTGTCCATTCAAATTTTATGCTTGATTAAAATCTTTTTACTTGTTTTTTATTTATATAAATAAGATACAGGTTGACAAATTTATTTTTTTGTAAGTATTTTCACCCCGTTCTCAATATTAAATTCTTTCAGTTAATCACTCCTATTAAAATATCATATTTAACAAATAAGAAATGCCAAAAAAAATCACAATTCCTTTCTGAAAATTAAAGTACTTTTCTCTACAATCGTGAGATTCTTTCTCTTCTTCTCTTGTGAGGCCAATTGCTCCATGAACACACCGTCTTGGATCAACAATTGCACAAACTTTATAGACCAAATTAATATAATTGTTCCTACAGAATTTGGATGGTATTTTTATAAACAAATAGTTTTTTAAGAAAATTATACAATGCATGAAATTTTTAATACACCAAACCAAATAGTCGATAAGAAATAATCTCAGCATAACTAATACATGCATAATTTATACAAGCATTACTAATACATTTTATTCAACACTAGACTTGTACACTCTACCGAAGGACTCCTAAATTTCGTGTGAGATACAAATTGTCAGTTGTATGAGGTTCCCTTTGACTGACTGATGTATATTGTGTGACCCACAACTTAGCTTACGCATCACACTCGTTCGCTTTCTTTATCTCTCCCTTTTTTCTTTCCTTCTATTTTTTTTTGTCCTCACTCTCCATAAAGTCCCTTACAGTTTTCTCTTCCTCTTACGATCTTACTTATGTTGTTAGCTCCCAACATAACTCCACTTTTGAAATCCAAAATAGGATTTCTGGGACTCATCCATAATGGCTAGAATATTTATTTTCTTTCAATTCATATTTATATAAGGAAAAAAAATTGGAATGGGCGTGGTACAAAATTTGAAATTTTAGATGGGTTAGTGATAAGTGTGGATTTGACCATTTATTAGTACCTTTTTACTTTTATTTTAGTCTGAACGTATTGATTTACGTTCCCAAAATTAAAGAAAGTGTACAAATTGCAGGAATGTTAAAAATTTGGGCTCTTATGAAGAAATCTGACTCAAAAAAGAGTGTTCCGACTCACAAGGCAAGAAGGGGCACACAACACAAAAAGTACGCTCCGCAGAAGCAAGTGCGGACCGTAGAATTGATAAAGTAGTCCTGAAGTACCTGAAGCAGAAGTGGGGACCGCACACGAATTGTGCGGCTGCAGAACATGGTTCGCACTAACAAGAATTCAAAAATTTCAGAGAGTGTGCAAATGACCAAGACTGAAGCCTTGCCTGAAGTGCGGACCGCACAAGAATTGTGCGGCCGTAGAAGTTGCATTGCAGCCGCATAATGCGGCTGCAGACTCCAGTTCCTTGCAAGATCAAGCAATGTGCGGACCACACATGAAATTGTGCGGCCGTAGAATCTCTAGCGGGGTATTTTTGTCGGCAAATTTTGGGCAGCAATAAAGACGAGAATCACATTTTTAGGTCAACTTTTGAAGTTCCAGCAGCTGTAGCTGTTGTATTTTGCTATTTTAGGAAATTTGTGACCATTTTAGGAAAAATACATCATATTTTATCATTTTAATCTTTTAATGAGTTTAATTAGTATTTCTTTTCTGATTTTTTCATTTTCTACTATGAGTAGCTAGACATTTACTAGGGTTGTGACCCAACCCTAGGGTCTAAACCTTATGGATATTTAATTTAATGCTTATTTATGATTGGCTGTTGATTATTTAGCCTTGTATATGCTTTAATTTTAGAATTAATGGTTACAAATATTGATTCATGCCTTTTTGACTTGGTCTTTACTTGAGAAAGATGGACCTAGTTTAGGAAAATTTGGCTAACAAGAAATTGGGCTAATTAAGAATTTGATTAGCCTAATTAAAGGGTTTGAACTAGAGATAGTGAAAATCCGACTTGAGCTCATATCAACTATTTAGCTTCATACCCTTTTGGGCTTGAGAAGCCAAATTGAGAAAAATCACTCTATGACCGAGAGGTATTGAGTGGGTAACTTAGAGTTGAGAGCTATAATACATCCCGCTCAATAAAACAAGCGTTAGTGTACTTAACCCATTAGGTGAACACCTAGGTGAATGTCACATCCTTAGGATTTTTTAACTATTTGATAAAAACAACAAAAACAATCATTCGCTTTCTAGTTTCTTCTCACTAGTTTACAACTGTTAGTGCTAATTTAGAAGTAGAAAACACAATCCCTTGTTTGGAAGTGCAATCTAGTTATTTTATTTGCTCTCATCGAGTGTATACCCTAACACTCATATTATACTCCCGGTGAAAATCGACCCCGACTCTTGTTGGGTACTATTCTTGCAACGACCGTTTCCACTCACTATTGAGTGGGAATTGGACGTGGATTAATTTTTGGCGCCGTTGTTGGGGAGTTAAAACGGTGTTGGATATATATTTGAGTGTGTTTTTGAAATATCTTATTTCCCTTCCGTGTCACTAATTTGTTTAAGAAAATTTAAGTACAACCATGACAAACAATGAGCTCGAAAATTTGCCTTTGGGGGAATTGGACGGCGAGGAAGAACCTGTAGAGGAGGTACCTCAAGAGCCACAAGAAAATAGAAGCGGTCGGGTACCTCATGATAATGTGACTGTTCCACCCCCACCTCCACCACGAGCGGCTCCACACCGGATATTGCCCAACGAAGGTTATGCTAGTGCAATAGTCTCTCCCGTATTAGGGTGGGCGACTTCCAAATCACCAATGTGATGCTTACTTTGCTTGAGCAACGAGATTTCTTTACCGATGCTCCAACTCAAAATGCTTGCAAATATTTGAAGGATTTTGTGGATACATATTGGGGGAGCAAGCAAATTAATGTTTTCGAGGATGCATTGAGGCTAAGGATTTTTCCCTTCTCTCTATGGGGGAAAACTTTAAAGTGGTTGGTACGATTGCTGAACCATTCAATTCACACTTGGCATGAGTTGGTGGAAAAGTTCATTGCTAAGTTTTTCTCTCCCAAGCACATGACTACACTTCAAGATGAGATTTTAAAATTCAAGCAAGAGCTGAATGAACCATTACACGAGATATGTGAGCGCTATAAGACAATGGTTAAGGAACCCAATAACGATATGATGGAAAACATGATACAAAAAACCTTTTATCGTGGGATTAACACAACCAATCAATGTGTAGTGAATCAACTAGGCGGTGGAAACTTTATGACTATGCCTTATGTGGAGGCGTGTGAAATCTTGGATGAGATGGAAAAAACGTCATTGACTTGGAAATCCAGGGCCAATGTTCCACAAGGTGACTCAAATATGATCCACCTTCACAAAGAATTGCAAGACCATGGGCAAGCCATTGCCGAATTGACCACTACCATGACTCAACTAGCAAAGGCTCAACTCAATCAAGTGCAAGCTCCTAAGCAAGTTCATTCTATGAAGGGAGTAAATGTGTTGGTGAACAAAAGGAGGACCAAGTGTCCACAAGTGCAAATTCGAGTAGAGAAATATGTGCAAGATGATGGTGGTTTTGAGCAAGATGATTCTTATAATAAGCAAGAGGAAGAAGTGTAATATGTGAACAATTTTCAAGGGTAAAGAAACAACTTTCAAGGCGCAAACCAACAACAATAGGGACCGCAAAATAATCATGGCAATTGAAATTTTAACAATCATGGAAATTGGAATAACAACAACAATCAAGGAAATTGGAGTGGAAACAACAAAGGAAATTGGGGAGGCAAAGATCAAGGTGGTTGGGGTAACAATCAAGGCAACCGGGGGTCGGATTTTCAAAGGCCCCCAATGTATCAAGAACCGAGCAACCCACCTCCTTATCCCTCCCATGGTTCAAGTTCTTCAAATGATGAAATGGGACATATTGAAAGTATGTTCAAGCAAATTATGGAAAAGAATGCCGATTCGGATACTCAACTTGCCTCATACAACACATGAATCTGCAACCTAGAAGTTCAAATGGGGAAAATCTCTCAAGCTTTAAATTCTCATTTAAGGAGACACTACCAAGTGACACTGTGGTAAATCCATAGGGTGGTAACAATACGGGGCATGCTATGGTGGTTATCATAAGAAGTGTAAGTGGCGGGAATGTACCCACCTCGAGCAGAAGGCGACTTGTTGATGATGACCAAGTGATGCAAGAAGAAGAGATCCCGAACAATGTTGTTTAACCTAATGAGGAATTTCAGACTGATATTGATGATAGTGTGGAAGAGACTCAAAAGGAGGTGAATCCGTCTAGGAAACACATTATTGACATACCGGAGTCAGTAGTGCAAAATGCTAAGGCACCATTGCCTAAGCCTCCACCTCCATACCCTCAAAGACTTGCCAAGAAAAATGGTGAGAATCAATTTAAGAAGTTCATTCAAATGATGAAGAGTCTTTTAATCAATGTGCCATTGGTCGAAGCTTTGGAACAAATTCCCGGTTATTGAAAGTTTATGAAAGATCTTGTAACAAAGAAGCGGTCAATGAATTTTGAGACCATCAAAGTCACTCATCAAGTGAGTGCAATTGTTCATTCAATGGCTCCTAAGTTGGAGGATCCCGGTGCTTTCACGATTCCTTGTATAATTGGAAGTGCGGAGTTTGCTAAAGCTCTTTGTGATCTTGAGGCAAGTATATATCTGATTCCCTATTTGGTTTTCAAGACTTTGGGGATTGGGAAAACAAGACCCACTTCGATCAGATTGCAAATGGCCAATCGCACCATGAAAAGGCCGTTGGGTGTGATTGAAGATGTTTTGGTCCGGGTTAATAAATTCATTCTTCTGGCGAATTTTGTCATTCTAGATTGTGAAGTTGATTATGAGGTTCCAATTATTCTTGGGAGACCTTTGCTTGCTACGGGTAAGCCCTTTTGTGATGTTGAAGCCGGAGAACTCACTTTCCAGGTTGGTGATGACAAAGTGGTATTCCATATGTGTAAGTCCATGCGGCAACCAAATATCGATGAGGTGTGCTTTTTTGTGAATTTGGTGACTGATGTCATTGTTGATGATACAACTGCTACAATAAATGTTGGTGTATATTGGAGGATGTCTTGCTCAAATTTGATGATGACGAGATGGATGGCTTCATGAAATGTGTGAACTCTTTGCAAAAAATGGGGCCGTACAACTATGCAATCTGGAAATAGTCCTTGGATCTTAAAAATAGGAAGACTCCTCCTATGAAGCCTTCTATTGAAGATCCATCTACCTTGTAGTTGAAACCATTGCCTCCATATCTTCGGTATGAATTTTTTGGACCTTTTTCTACTTTATCGGTTATTCTTTCCTCTTGTTTGACTAACGTGCAGGTAGATTCTACATTGGCAGTGCTACAAAAGAGGAAGAAGGCTATTAGGTGGACCTTGGCAGATATTTGGGGTATAAGCCCTGCCTTTTTCATGCATAAGATCAAGTTGGAGGATGGCGCTAACGCATCTATTAAAAATCAAAGAAGACTCAATGAGGCTATGCAAAAAGTTTTCAAGAAGGAGATTATCAAGTGGTTGGATGCCGGGGGTTGTCTATCTCATCTCCAATAGTTCATGGACTTCTCCAATCAATATTTCCCAAAGAAGGGGGGTTCATGCCAGTGGTCACCAATGAAAAGAATGAATTGATTCCTACAAGAATAGTGACCGATTGGAGGGTGTGTATGGACTATCGCAAGCTCAACAAAGTTACAAGGGAGGATCACTTTTCACTTCCTTCTTAGATCAAATGCTCGATAGATTGGCCGACCGTTTTTTCTATTGTTTTCTTGATGGGTACTCGGGCTACAACCAAATTCTTATTGCTCCGGAAGATCAAGAAACAACCTTTATATGTCCCTATGGTACTTTTTCTTTCAAGCGGATGCTATTTGGTTTGTGCAATGCATCAACGACTTTTCAAAGGTGTATGATGGCTATTTTCACGGACATGGGGGAGGAATACCTTGAAGTTTTCATAGATGACTTCTCGGTGGTTGGGGATTCTTTTGATGATTGTCTTGCAAATTTGGACAAAGTGTTGGCTAGAAGTGAAGGAACCAATTTGGTACTCAATTGGGAGAAGTGCCATTTCATGGTTGAGGAAGGTATTGTCCTTGGCCATAAAATCTCAAGAAATGGAATTGAAGTTGACAAGGCAAAGATTGAGGTGATTTCTAAGCTTCCACCCCTAACTTCGATGAAGGGTGTTCGGAGTTTCTTAGGCCATGCGGGTTTCTACCGGTGCTTTATCAAAGATTTCTATAAAGTGGTGAACCCGTTGTGCAAACTTCATTAGAAGGATTCCAAGTTTAATTTTAATGATGATTGCATGAGAGCTTTTGAATTGTTGAAGCTCAAGTTGACAACTACTCTCATCATCATCGCTCCAAATTGGAGTGTGCCTTTTGAACTCATGCGTGATGCAAGTGACATAGCGGTTGGGGCTGTTTTGGGGCAACGTATCAACAAGATTTTTCATCCGATTTACTATGCTAGTAAGACCATGAATATTACCCAAGTCAACTATACCGTTACGGAGAAAGAGTTCCTTTCTATTGTGTTTTCCATTGAGAAGTTCCACCCGTACTTGATGGGTGCAAAGGTTCTTGTCCACACGGATCATCCAGCTTTCGTTATCTTATGAGCAAAAAGGACTCCAAAGCTCGGTTGATGAGATGGGTGCTCTTGTTACAAGAATTTGATATTAACATCCAAGATAGGAAAGGTAGTGAAAACCAAGTGGCAGACCACTTGTCTCGTTTGGAGGAGGAGGGGAGGCTACAGGATGGCCTTGAAATCAATGGCTCCTTCCTCGATGAGCAACTTTTTGAAATTTTAATGAAAGAGGTGCCATGGTTCGCGGACTTAGCAAATTTTCTTGTGTGTGGAATCATTCCCGATGAGTTCTCTTTAAGCCAAAGGAAGAAGCTCAAAAGGGATTTTCAAGATTATTATTGGGATGAACTATACCTTTTCCAGATTTGTATGGATGGGGTGATTATGAGGTGTGTACCAAAAGAAGAGCAAGGTGATATTCTTGGAGCTTGTCATTCTTCTCCATATGGTGGTTACCATGGTGGAGCAATAAAATGACGGCCAAAGTGCTTAGTTGTAGTTTCTATTGGCCTACTCTTTACAAGGATGCTAGCGAGTTGGTGAAAAGATGTAATGAATTTCAACGGGCTGGTGGAATCCCAAAGAAACATGAAATGCCTCTCACAACCATTTTGGAGATTGATATTTTTGATGTGTAGGACATTGACTTCATGGGCCCTTTTGTGAGTTCTTGTGAAAATACCTACATCTTGGTTGTGGTGGATTATGTGTCCAAATGGGTTGAGGCTATCGCTTTACCCACCAATGAGGCTAGAAGTGTAGTGGCTTTCTTGAAGAAGCATATTTTCACAAGGTTTGGTACTCCACGTGCAATCATAAGCGATGGGGGGTCACACTTTTGCAACACAACTTTTGACACTTTACTTAGCAAGTATGATGTTGCTCACAAGGTCACGACTCCTTATAACCCACAAGCTAGTGGGCAAGTGGAAGTCTTCAACCGGGAGATAAAGAGTATCTTGTCTAAAATAGTGAATACTAATGGATTGGTCCAAGAAGCTTGATGATGCGTTATGGGCTTATTAGACGGCTTACAAAACACCTATCAGAATGTCTCCATACCGGTTGGTGTTAAGAAAAGCTTTCCATCTTCCAGTGGAACTAGAGCACAAGGAAATGTGGGCTCTAAATAAGTTGAATCTTAATTGAGATGTAGCTGCTAACTTGAGGGCTGCACATTTGAATGAATTGGATGAGTTCCGGTACCATGCTTATGCGAGTTCGTCCTTGTACAAAGAAATGATAAATATCTTAATGACAAATACGTTTGGAACAGAGAGTTCAATGTGCGCGATCTTGTATTGTTGTTTAACTCAAGGTTGAGAATGCTTCCCCGGAAGCTAAAATCCAAGTAGAGTGGTCCATTTGAAATTGTTGGTGTGACACCTTTTGGTGTATTAGACTTGAAGAACAAAAACAATAAAGTATTTTGAGTCAATGGTCCGGGTGAAGCACTACTTGGGCAAGGCTGGAAATAGACATGTGGTGGCGGTCATTACTTCACTCGAGGGTATTTTACGTCGTGCTGCGACGTTAAATCAGGCGCTTCTTGGGAGGGAACCCAAGTTATTTCCCTTTTTCTTTTGTAGTTTAAGTGTTATTTGTGTTATAACTTGATTTGAAGTGTGCTACAGGGATGGGTGTGACTTATAACAAAGGTGAACAAAAATATGGCTAAGTATTCAAAATTGTGTGGGCCGCACATTTCTATGTGCCACAACGAAAGAGCATTGCGCCCCCACATTTCTCACGTGGACCGTACAATAGGAATATAAAAAAGTGTAAAGATGTTAACTATCTAAATTTTGAGCTTGTCAGCGTGGAGGTCGATCAGCGACCGCACATGAAATCTATGGCCGCACATGAAAAGGTGCGGACCGCACATTGAGATCTGAGATTGTCAACCTAGGTGATAGAGTACAGACCGCATATGAAAATGTGCGGCCGCACTCGCCTATTTCCCCTTCTCAAACAGTTGGTATAAATAGAGGAATAGAGCTCATTTTACACTTTTCCCACGCCGAACAAACATTGTTGTTCTGTTGATTTTCTTGAGAGATTTTAACTGTCCTCACACACAAACACCTTGATTATTCACCCATTGCACTCACTCTATCTGGTATGCTTCATTTCATGTTAAATTTTTGTGCTAGTTTAATTTTTAGATATTTAGTTCTTTTCAGGTCATCTGTTATTAGAGTTCAACTATGTGTCCATGTGGAGTAGATCTATACTAGGTAATCATAATATCCTCTCATGGGTTTGGGTTAGTGAAATTTAATATTTTTACCATGTTGCCATGTCTATTTGTGCAAGAAATTGATAAAATTAAGTAGAAAAAGAACTGACTGTTCGTAACTTTTGAAATCTGCAGCCACACTTGGATTTGTGTGGTCCCCAAATTTGGATTTTTTGGCAACTCAGTGAAGCAAGGATCTGCGGCCGCATCTAAATGTGCGGACCACAAATTTCCCTTGCGGCAGCAAATCAGCCATATCTCTGTCTTTAGAGACTCTGCACTTGAGAAGTTAGAGTGCGGCCGCACTTGCAAAATGTGTGGACCGCAGTTCCTTTCTGCATCCGCACATCAAAAATGTGTGGACCGCAGAACCCATTACCTACAACCCTGTGTTTTGAGCATAACCCCACTGTGTCCCCATGTTCCCCTCTTGCCTACATAAGTTTGAATGTGCTGAATAATGAATTGCAACTAACAATCTTCTTTGCTTTGATACAGACAATGGTTCGATCGAGAGGCCGAGGCAACACTACAAAGGGAAGGGGTGAATCTTCTCGGGGTCGAGGTAGAGGTACCTTGCCCCTTGGCCAGCCTAAGACCATCAGAAAGAAAGCCATAGAAGGCAGAGGGAGAGGTGCAGACCTCTCCGAGTCTAGTTCCTATGTCCTGTCTAAGGAAGTGTTAGAGGGCAACTCAACCTCTGTTCATAGGAGAAGCCAGGCACCCACTCGAGACCACAAGGGATATACCAGCTCAGGGATGCGCCTTCTTCATCTCATAGCACCTCCGAGGGGTAGGAGAGTGCTAGCTAGGTCTCTGAGCCATCTGCTACACCCCACACAGAGGCACAGACTATACAGGAGATCCCCGATGATGGTAGAAGGGGAGATGGTACAGCCACAAGTGTGGAGAGATCAAAGAAGAAGAAGGTCTGGGAGGATAGGTTTGTCAGCTCGGCCGCCTTCACTGATTTTCGTATGTGGTGTCCAGTAAGGTCTTTGACTCTTGAGAGATAGTTCCTATTGAAGGACTTGGAGAAATACAACTCGGCGATCTTGAGGCAGTTCAGGGCAAGAAGGATTGGATGTGGTTCACTGAGAGAGTTGAGGATGCCAACGAATACCTTGTCTGATAGTTCTACGCCAATGTTGACACATAAAGAAGGGGAAGAAGGTGACCAAAGTACGCAACCTCAAGGTGAGGTTTGATCAGCATAAACTAAACATGTACTTGGAATTTGAGGACATGGAGCCAAAGGAATATTTGGAGAAATGTGCAATGAAGGAATAATTCCGACCTTGGCTAGCTGAGATCTTAGCACCACCAGGGCCACCATCACCATGGATTATCACTGGGGTTCCCATTCATCAGAACACATTGAGTTTCGAAGCGAAGGGGTGGCAAACCTTTGTTTGCAGTCGACTTGATCCTTGCCAGAATGAGACTCATCTACCTATTCCTCGGGCTGTTCTTGTGGCTTCCATCATGGCAGGGTACCCAATTAATGTGGGTGCCGTGTTGTCGGCCAACTTTTATTTGATAGCACAATTAGGTTAGCTCGGCCTACCCTTATCCCAACACTATCACAGAGTACCTCACGGATGCAAAGGTAAAGCCGAGATCTTTTGACACTAAGGTAAAGCCGAAGAAGCCATTTGATTGGTACTCACTGATGGATGAGACAAACTCAAAGAAGAAAGCCCAGTCTTCTACCACCATAGGCCAGTCTGATGAGCTGGCAGTGGTAGTTACCGAGGCAACTGACCTCCCATCTACCTTTACTGAGCCTTCTTCCAGTGCTGCTGCTATGCCTCCGCCATTATCCTCAGCTCCTACCACAGCTCCCACGGCAGCCCCTACGCCAGCTCTGAAGCCAGTGCCCATGCCCACAGCTCCATTATCTGCGCTGCGAGTCTCCCAAACATTGCTGAGTCTCAACAACTAGATGCAGACAACTACTTCAAAGCTTTCTGACTTATATAGTACTGTTGCAATACAATCCACTATACATGCACCACATGTTTCCTATGGCATTGATGAGACGCTCAAGAAGATTCTGGACAACCATAAGATGATCATGGACACCTTGGTGTAGCGCAGGTTGGTTGTAGAGGAGTTTGGAAAAGAAGTGAAGAAGTTGAGGAAGTCCCAGGCAAGCAAGAAATTAGTGGATAAGCTCAAGAGGTAGGTGACCAGACTTGCGACAGGGGGGGATCTACCTTTTGACATGCTACTTCACCCGCACCAGTCCGCCCCAGACCCATCAGCACTGGTTGCACCAGCTGGCCAGTCTGAGGAGCCAAGTCTTGCTGCCGACACTGCTGAGGTAGTGCGTGCTATGTTCACCACTCCCACCACGCCCAGATTTGATGATGATGAGATACAATTGGTTTACCCGGCGGGAGATGATATTGCTGGGGACACTGAGATGTCCAAGTATCCTTAGGGAATTTTCTTCACCCTCTCTTCTTGCACTCTTATTTTGTTAAGCATTGGGGACAATTCTTACTTTTATTCGGGGGGGGGGGGGGGGGGT